>NW_023613933.1:5247500-5412500 GCF_013339725.1 Rhipicephalus microplus | reverse complement strand
ACGCACTCGTATGTCTATGAGAGGTGCGAACGCTCGCTTTCAGAGTGAGTTTTTGTTTCTGAAGCTGGGATGATAGTGTCGTCTCTGTGGCTGTCTGTGCTTTACCTTGAACCTTTGTGCGCTGACAGAAGACGCTGAAGCAACCTACCATTACTTGGCCAGGGCCTAGCCCCAGAAGCAACCAAAGCACACTTCATAATAGTCCAGCATCGCGTTTTTAAGCCTTGAGCACTTAGTGCAAAGCTTGGCCATTTATTGAAAATTTTGACTGTTCTCGCAACAATGCCTTGATGTTTCAGTTCCCAGATAAAGGCACTGGCTTTCGGCTCAAGCTCACTTGGCAGCCACTGACAATGAGAACTAAAAGCATTTCATTCAGTTTAAAAGTGATCGTGAGTGCCTCGCCGGAGAGTCGGGCAGATTTTTATTGTGTACGAACACGGGAACGAGCTCTGCTGAACAATCGTGAGGCCAAAGTATCACCAACAAGCGGTCAGTGTATACGCACAAAGCACAGGCATGCGGTCTCCTGTTTTGCAAATCGCGCATACCTCACACGTGAAAGCACAAAGGAAATGAAGTGCAGTGAAGTGAATAGATAGGAAATTTTCGAATTGCTTACGCACAAACCTGTGATTTTGCACTGCGCGTATACGTCGCACGGTCCACTGAGTGACGAACGCTAACGCTCCGCATAAACGCCCGCGAGCTTAGCCACACGCTATTTGAAAATTCACTAATGACATCGTTTTGATTAAACCGAGAACGCTACGTCTTCAGCACTCGCTTTCATGCGCCTTACATGTTGCCGCCCTGTGAACGATTTCATCGTCCACTTACAATAAGCCCGCCGCAACGTTGTGCCCTACCGGAACAAAAAAATGTAGATTACGTGGCCCGTATATCAACGCTGTAGAACGTCGTTGGGGTTTATGCTGGCGCTTTAAGTGCCAAAACATCGATAGAATTTTGAGGCATTGTATACGTTGTGTAGTACTCCGGAAAACTGTAAACACCTGGGCTTTCTTTTTTTAACATGCACCTAAATCAAAGTGAGGCATCCAGCTTTTCCCCTTCTATCGAGAATGCTACTGCCGCGGTGGGATCAAACCTGCCACCTTCAAGTAAGCGGCCGAGTACCGTAACAAATGCACTACAGTGGCGGCCCTGTGGGAAGCTTCGATTGAGATTATAACATTCATTTGTGCTGTTTTAAGGTAGTGAGTGATTGAGTGAAACAACTTCATTGACGATCCGGCATAAAGGGGGAGGGGGTAGGGGGATGAAAGCGAGACACTAGCGTGCTCGGACGTCCCGGAGCAGCAACCTACTCACGTCCAACCCGTGGGGGCACCACTTTCGGCTGCTGGCGTTCCAGGATGCTAAGCATGTGCTGGACCACGTCTCTTTGGTTGCCTGGCTTTTGGCTGATGATTTTGCTGCCTATGGCAGTGGGCGTTACTCCTTGGTTACCCGGTGGTGGTGCACAGTCCCAGAGGAGGTGTCTCTGGGTGGCTCGCGCCTTTTTGCAGTGTTGGCATACATCAGTGGTGTAAACCTCCGCGCAAACGTGCTTTGCCCAGACGGGGGTCCATATGGCTTCTACTTGCAACTGCCATAGTGTGGCTGCTTCTCTACGTTCTAGGTTTTGGTGAGGCGGTGGGTAGAGGCGTCTGCTCGTTCTTTACCACTGCAGAACGTTGGCGTAGGTTGTGATAAATATACTCTCAGTCTTCGTAGGCATAATTCATGTACCACCATTGACGCGTGTCACTTACACAATGGCATGTGTCTCCCTATGGAGGCGGGTAGGGGAGCGATGAGGGGGCCCGGCATAGAATAGAACGCCTGCCTATAAGATGATGAAGAGGAAGGAGAGGACGAAGCGAGCCTGTTTCGCTTCATGAATCTGATATTTTTGTGTTTTCTCTGACTAATGGTCGGATTAAGGAGCTCCACTCTAAAAAGGGGGGGGGGGGAGCAACGTAGTAACGCGAACATGCGACATTGATATAGCCATCGTTTAACTATTTTAATCGATAATGCTGTCCGCAAATAAAATATGATTCGGAATCTATTAACTGATTCGCCACACCCAGCCAACGAATCTCGCCAATGGCAGGTTTCCGCAACAAGCGTAAACATTAAATAAAACTCTTATGGAATTGTGGCCCAAAGACTCGTGGCACAGGAGAAAAAAATATATAACATCTCCCGCTAAATGGAACCACTTGTAGATGTGAAGCAGCAGGCGCTAACGTTTACACAGGTGGCGGCGTTGACGCTGGTGCTCATCGTGGAGTTGCGCAGGAGAGAAACCTGATGAGGCGCAAAACACCCAGTGATGGACCGAAGTTTCCTACTGGAACATGCCAATCGCTGCTAATGGGTAATGGAAGACAGGAGACTCCGACTGGACTAGGGTACCGACAGTCTGCTTTTAGTTAACCACCATGCTGCCAATTTTTATTGTTCAACAACGTACAAGAGAACTCTTCCACCAGCACACCTTGCAGGTCACGGGCGAGTGCTTGCGTCCATGTTGAGAGGCGAAAGAGGGAAAGCGTAGCAGAGGAGAGTGAGCGAGATGGGACGAGCATGCGCAGAAAGAGTGGTCACGCCAAACACCAGACTGACCTCGACCATAGGATGCTTCGCATCTAAAATGTAATCACCTGAACTATATGAAAAATCTGACTCACGGTTCCAATATATTTCCTCTAAATGAGCCTGAAAGTAATAGTACGCGACAGCGGCGCCATTCGTTACAACTTAATTTCAAGGGCATGCTACCAAGCACATGAAATTATCATTACCATCAACAACCTGGAGACCTGGAGACTTACAATGAGGGTTCAGCTTAAGTTGAGGACGACGCAGCGAGCAATGGAAAGAAAAATGGTAGGTGTAACCTTAAGAGACAAGAAGAGAGCAGAGTGGATTAGGGAACAAACGGGTGTTAAGGATATCATAGCTGAAATCTGGAAGAGGAAATGGACATGGGCCGGGCATGTAGCGCGTAGACAGGATAGCCGCTGGTCATTAAGGGTAACTGACTGGATTCCCAGAGAAGGAAAGCGGGTTAGGGGGAGACAGAAGGTCAGGTGGGCAGATGAGATTAAGAAGTTTGCGGGTATAAATTGGCAGCAGCAGGCACAGGACCGGGTTAACTGGCGGAACATGGGAGAGGCCTTTGTCCTGCAGTGGACGTAGTCAGGCTGATGATGATGATGATCAACAACCTGCCTTGATTTTCACATATTGCATCATTACACCGAGCAGCTACTGAAACTGTGTTCACATACCACGGTAGTCTAGTGGTTATGCTGTTCGACCGCTAGACCGATAGTCGTCAGGTATTAGGGAGCTTTAGAATACCGTTTGCAAGCGCTGCGGACGTTGCGTGGGTAGCGGGCGCCATACGAGCTTTAGAATAGCGTTTGCGCTGCTGCGAACCACAACGCACGATTGCAGTGACACCGTCTCGAAACCAGCGCTTGCGGCCCACATGCGGGCCGCCATCACCACACGCTATTTCGGATTTTTTTTTAGTGCGGTCCGCGAACGCGAACGTCGACTCGCGCTACGACGCATGCGCAGTGGCAGCGACCACACCGCAAGGGCCCGCGGTGCGCTATTCTAAATGTCCCTATTATCCAGGCAGCGGCAGCCGCTTTTCTACGGAGGCAAAATGCGGGAGGACGACGTGATTACTCTTAGGTGTACTTCTGATGTCAGTGGTCGTTAAACACGAAATGGTCGAAATTTCCGCCACCCACCCCTACAGCGTTTCTAATATTCATATCGTGGTTTTAAGAAGTGAAATCCCAGTTATTACTAAGTATTGTGACACACACACACACACACAAACACACACACACACACACACGAACACGCGCGCCCGCGCGCGCGCGCGTTTTGTACATTTGCGGGAATCATGCCCTACCAGAGCGCCCATCGGTCGGCCATATTGTGTTTAGGCGTTGTGAAATTTCTTTCTTATAGTGATTGTGACCACTCATGACATAAAATTACGAGAATTTTATTTCTTAGTCCTGACAAAAAGGATGAAGGGAGCCCTAGCACTGCATCCATCAAGTTGGTGGCTCTCGGCGATGGCCCGGGCCCTCTGGACAGCCTGCAGTGATGTCAGAACTGCGAATATCTTCGTCCCACTTTACCTGATTGTGCGGCTTGAAGCCCACATTGATTGGCTACAGCCAGAGAATATGATCCAAAGAGCAGGCCACGTGGCCGAATTTAGAGCAGGACAGCGGAACGTCAGGATCAATGCGATGAAGTGCTCTCGGGTTGGGATACGCTGGCGTCTGCAATAACCTGAACGTGACCGAGTGAGCCCTATTAAACTTGGTAGTATACGGAGAGAAGATCGTCCTGCCTATCTTTAATGTGAGATAATTACGTGAAATGTGGATTACGGGTCTGTAGGGGTACAATCCAGGAGAACAGTTGGGGCCTCTGAACAAGCGTGGTGCGCGAAATCTCGCGCCAGAGAGTGAGTCCCCCTCATTAAGATAAAACCCAGCCAGGTTAACGGCTCCGTGCGTTGGGAACCAGTAAATGTGATGCCCTCCCTTCTCATTAGTCAAATCCCTCTTTTCAGCCCCACCCCCTTTCAGTCTTCCTTGTCAAAATGTACCTAATTTCGTACTTGCTGTCTTGCGTGCCTGTTAAATAAATGCATTTCTCTCTTTAAGTTTCAGGGTATTTAGAGAGGCCGTAAACGTTCTGGAAGGCATTGCCTCTGTGATCCGACGTGGGACTAGCCAACGCCTGGGTGGGGACCTACTTAATTGGCCCGCTGCCTCGCCTCTCCAAACCAAAATAAACTTGTTTGTCATGTCGCGTTAGGTGCATGTCTAAGCTTTCTCACTAATTCTTTTCTCACTAGTTTATTTGAACAATCTCTCGAAACATTAGACGCTAGTTTTCGCGTTCTTTTCAGCTTTTCGTCTCTTTGTTTCCTCTTCTACCTTCTTCCGTACTGACTCATCGAGTCTGCACTTGGGCATCTTGCGCTTGCAGGTATTGTCTGTCCCGTTTTTGACACACTCTTCACCACAGCAGACTGCTTTTCCATGTCCGCTACCTTCAAGCTGAAAAAATAATACCGCAGTTAGACCACGAGCAGTCTAGATGCTCAGCACGTGAGTGTTTTTTTATAACGATATAAACACAAAATCACTTCAGCTCACGCTTTTTTTTCTGCATAGTGTTCTGCCATTGCTATCTCATCTCTCAACCCCAGCAGTTGCTGCGCTTGAATGCTCGTGGTCATGCATTCGCGTTTCTCAGACCTTTCTTCTGTGTGTACGCCTCAGTGGATCAGTGGCTAGGGTATTTGGCTACTGTCCTGAAGGTCGTGGGTTTGATACCGGCCGTGGAGGTCGCGTCTCGCCGGAAGCGAAACGGCAGAGGCCCATGTACAGTGTGATGTCAGTGCGCGTTAGAGAACACCACATGGTCGAAATTTCCTCAGCCCTCCACAACGGCGTCTGTCATAACCATATCATAGTCTAGGTGTGGTTCATTGAGAATTTTGCAACGTAAACGGTGGCTACAATGGAGGAGGGACTGAGCCAGAGCGTGAAAAAGCTTCGCCCGTAAAACAGCTGAAGAGTTACACAGAGTGAGTGGTTCGATAGGCTATAGCGTTCTGTTTACGACTATAAAGCAGCAAAACCCAAACGGAAACAAATAATCCATTCGTGAATGGTACCCTGCCAGGTCGCATTGGCACTGCCTCAGTGCACGGTTAGGGATTCTTTATTGAAGCAAAAGTCTTAAATGTTTCATTCGACATGAACGTTTACCGTCGGTGGTGTGGTTTTTAAATACTAGTGATGACGTCATCACGTGACGTTGCTAGATAGCTAAATTTTTCAACGAACACGAACCATCCTGACACCACTGAGGCGTCACATCATATGACATCACTTGATTACCTCCTCACATCACATCGTCGCTTTGTCAAGGGACGTCCTGTCATGGAGACAATGCAAAACTAGTGTGCAGAAAGATGGCAATGTCTACGATTCTGAAGGCTACCCAAAAATACTTTACGGGCAAAACAGTTTCGGAGGTGAGGGAAGGCCATAACTAAGAAGACAGAAAACGTTGGCTTTCACCTTACAGTCGTCTAAAGCAAATGTAGGCACCTCACGATTCGTAGTTTTACAGTCAGGGGCCATTATTGTTTTATTATTACTGTGGTGAAGATGCCAAAGAGGAGATCCTAATCAAGTAACCATTCGTTGCCAATGATGAATGCTTACTTCCAGCTGATGCCGTGCCTGAGAGAGTAATTAATTGCATCTCTTGCCACTTTGTCTGTCATACTCGTTCTTGTGCTGTTTGGTGAACATTTAGAGTTTGAAGATCTTCCAGAACATTGACTTATGAATTCATCTTTTAACCGGCACATTCCGGGGACCAGGACGTTATTGAATTAAGAATATCAAAACGTTGTTCCGACCCGCCACTGTATTCTAGTGGCTAAGGTTGCGGGTTCGAATACTGTTCACGGCAGCCGCATTTTAGATGGAGGCGAAAATGCTTCAGGCCCGTGTGCATAGATTTAGGTGCACGTTAGAGAACCCCTGGCAGTCGAAACTTCCCTATCCCTGCACTGTGGCGTCTCATAATCATGACGCGGTTTGGGGACGTTAAACCCCTACAATTAATATTACCAAAACGTTGTCACGATCTATACCCAGTCGAATGAGGCACTATGTCTAGTATGAATGAGGTCTCGTACGCACTATACGGAAGGGAGAACAACAAGAGAGAAGGCAGGGAAGTTAACCAGGCACATGCACGGTTTGCTACCCTACACTGGGGGAATGGGAACGAGGAGTATAAAGATGAGAGAGAGAGAGGAAAGGGAAGAGAAAGAGACAAGTAAATTGTCAATCAATGGGCGGACGTGTGTGCAGCCGTGGTACTATGTAAAATTCAAAGGCGTTCACATAGGCCCGTAGTCCTCAAAAAGCGCAAAAAGGATTTGACTGTCCTGTAACTTGTGAGCCGACGAAAGACGGGGACGGTGCTCCAGCAGCATCTGCACAGAGAGTGGCCCATCGGCAAACTGTCGCAAGGCGTCAGAAGGTTTTCGTCTCTCAGAGACAAGTCGAGGGCATAGCAGATGGTCGAATGTCTTCTACGGTGCCGCGGACCTCGTCTTCTGCACTGTCGGTCACTCCAATGATGGTTGTATAAGCTTTTGTGAAGGCTACCCCCAACCAAACCGACAAGTAAGTGAAGCTTTACGTTGACAAAGTTCGGATGGTGGTCTTAGTTCCAGTCGAAGGTTTATTTGGTGAAGTCTCGTATGTCTTATGCTTGGGGTGTTCCACTCCAGCAAACACAGACTACGTGCCGGGTGACAAAGCTGCCTTGCAGCGTCTGTCCTTGACAAAGGAATAGGAAGGGTGTGCTCGTTTTGGTGGGATGTGCGAGCCGCGTCGTCTGCTCAATCATTGCCAGTGATCCCACATTGTCGAGATAACCACTGAAAATTGACCTCGTGGCCAACTCCTGTGATGTGGTACGTGATGAATCCTGGAAATTTCATACGTAAGCTGTTCGTGAAAACCTCGTCGAAAACTGACTGCACACACTGTAAGGCCGGTTTCGAGTCAGAAAACAAAGCCCCTTTGCTAGATTTCTGAGATGCAATGTCCTCTAGAGCACCACGCAGAGACGCAAGTTCTGCCACCATAGGCGTAATGACATGCGACAGCTTCATCAGCAGGGTTATTTCTCGAGCTGATATCGCTACCGCACCACCAAAACTAGACGCTGTGCTTGAACCATCGGTGTATATGGGTACATGGTTACATCAAATTTACATCAAGAAGGGCAGGCTCAATTGTTTTAGTGCTGGTGAAGGCAAATTTAATTTTTTATGCATTCCTGGAATCGTGAAACGTACTTGTGGAAGGGTCAGGCATCACGGAGGATACACTGGCTTCTCCGCAGGTGTGTAACCTGGCAAGTAGTGCTGACTGGGGGAGTCGGTGCATAATAAAATAATATCACTTTAGCGCAGCTCCGTTTGAACGTGAAGAAAAGATGCTAAACGGTCAAGACCCCCTTTTGACCATATAGCATCTTTTCTTCTCGCTCAAACTGAGCTGCGCTAAATCAATACCATCGTATAACCAAACGGAAATGATGCATGATGCGCACCGACAATTGCACATAATGTCACACGGGTCTTTCAGTAGCGAGGCTGACCCAGCAGTAAGAGCGGTAAGAAGGGCTCTTAGCATATTACCTGAGGTAAGTATGCATCGTTTCAATGATCCTGTGCGCCATGATAGGGTAGTCCTGCGCAATGGAAATGGTTTCAGCCGTTGCTTCACAATGGAGTAAACCAAGGCATATATATCATAAGAGCCTGGGTTTGAGTGTTTTGGAGTGCGCGCAAGTTATAGTTTTGCGCGTGTTAGATATTTCAGGCGGGTTGCACCGCATGAATCAAGTAAAAAATACTTTGTACATCTGTAACATGAGCTCGGCGGACACTCCCCAAATTTTTCCGGCAAGGAACCTGAACAAGTGCCAAGAAGCAGTCAGCCGCTTTTTCACGAAGTTTACGCGTGGTCCACGACAGCTATCGGTCGCTAATGAGAAGCTGTGACTTCGGCTGGAAAACACCCGTTAATTGCCCGTTAATTAATATGCCATAAGCGGGCATTGTCTTTCTTGTGAACGCCACGACTGCACACTTACCACGTGCGATCTCGAGCCCTTGTTTACGTCGATAGTACGATGTCACTAATGCTGACTTCCGAAGTCGAGCACGAAGTTGCAATCGAGTCACACTTGACGGCCATACACAGATGTCATCGGCTTAATTGGAAAGTCGTACGCTGCTTGGCTGTTTGTTAACTAGTCCAATGAGTGTTAGGGTGAACAACGTTGGACTTAGCACACCACCTTGCGAGACTCCTCGGCTACAGTAATACTCGGGTGTCGGGCCATTCCCTGCCTGCCCGTCAGACGATTTATTCTGTAAGTAGGAGTGAGCCCACATATAGATCTTGCCACCAAGTCCTACTACTTCTGATACACCGAGGATGGCTTCGAGGGTGACATTGTCGTACGCCCATTTAACGTGAAGAAACGGAGCAGCAGATAATCGGGTACAGGCCTTCTGGTTTTCTGCATATGTCACCAAGTAAACTACATTGTCAATTGATAAGCGACCTCATCTGAACTCGGAGATGGCATCTGAATATATTTCGTAGAACTGTTAGTATCATTCCAGACGCATTAGAATCATTCTATAGCTTTTCCCACACAGCTCACGAGGGTGATCGGGCGGTATGAGCAAATGTCCAAAGGTGACTTGCCGGCTTTGAGAAGTGGAATCAGGCGACTTGACTGCCATTCCTGTGGAACCCTGCCAGTTTTCCAGCATCTGTTACAGCAAGAGTGCCTTCCGAGCTTGATCGTACTTCCACATCTGAAGTAATTACGCTGTTCCGTAGAATAAAAAATGGTCGCAGCTGTGATCTTGACGGCATACAAATGCGACCAATAAAGTATGTATTAGACCTCATAGCGGAAGTGCTCGGACATATCTACAACTTAGTGTTATCAACAGGTATTTTCCCAACTAACATGCAACTAGCGAAAGTTACTGCAATATATAAGCCCGGGGATAAAAACAACTTAAGCAATAATCACCCAATATCTATACTACCAGTTTTCTCCAAATGCCTTGAAAAATAATAAACGGTAGAATTGACAGTTTCTCGAGAAAGCACAATCTAATAACCGAATGCAAATATGGTTTCAGAAAAAACTTTGAACAGAAAGTGCCTTATTAGAACAAAGAGAAATCATTTTTTGGAATATCGAAAAGAGACTTTTGATACTTGCATTGTATTTGGACTTTAGTAAAGCCTTTGATCGCGTATCTCATGAGCTATTACTAAATAAATTAGAATGATATGAATTTAAGGGAATGCCACTCAAACCTATGCAGTAATATCTCTCGAGGCTTTAGCAGCCAACACATGTTATAAGCTTCGTGATTGGTCTACCAAGAACAATTTATTGTTAAATTATTCAAAAACAAAATGTGTCCTTTTCCGAGCTTCCGGGATACCCCTGCATGTACCAAATTATGTTAGCCTAGGCCTCTACAAAATTGCAGTGACCAAAATAATTAAGACGCTTGGAATAGCTTTTAATGAACATATATCCAGGAATGAGCATACAGACCATATCGGTTTAAACTTGAGACGCGTGGTTGGCACTTTAAATCGTTGTCGACGTCTTTTGCCCGTTACTGTAAAGCGACTCTTATATCAGGCTCTTTTCCATGCCCACTTGAACTACTGAGCTTTATTATGGGCAAACACTACGTCAACAAATTTAAATAGGCTAAATATACTTCAAAAAAGAGCGATCAGGGCAATAGGAAACATACCATACCTTGAACACACAGGACAACTTTTTGTTAAACATGAAATTGTTAAGGCAAATGACATATACGAATTCGGGTTGTTACAATCCTAGATTAGCGCAAACAGAGGAAAACTCGACGCATTTCTGACACTTGCAAATCTTGAACATGCTCAAACCATTTACTTCCATCGATATAAACCCCCGTGGAAAATTCCGTTATCTCGCACCAAAAACAGCATCCAAAGGCTTAGCCACATGCTACCTACTATACTCAGCTCATTGAGCAGCAAGGCATAAAAATTGACAAATTAAACAATATCGAAGTGCAAACACTATTCTTGTAGATTTGTATTGCTTACATTGGTCACTCTGTGTTGCTTTGCATCATTTTTTGTGTACCTTAATATTTATTTATTTCTTTTGTGTAACCTCATTGTGTACCTTTCTTATGCATGAAAGCGATGATACACACTCTGTAAATTATTGTGCTCATGTTTTTTATGAACTATTCCTTTTTGTTTGTATACCTTGGCCTGTCATTTACTTTGCATTTTGCTTGCATTATTACTTGCTTTATAGTATTTGTTTTTTCATTTCATTGTATTTCGTTTGTACCCTGTCATTGCTGACGTATGGTGGACGGTGCTTAGTAAAGCTGCAATAACTGCAGCTTTTTTGCCATCTGCCTATTTTTCGCAATTGTATCTGTTTTGGTGAAAGTAAAATAAAATAAATGAATAAATGAATCTCGTAACACAAAGAGCGGTGTCGATGCCATCAGGTCCTGACGCTGAAGAACGTCAGCACAAAGCAAGCACACCGTCTACTTTTTCTATTGAAAATGGACACTTCAGTCGGGGATTACGTGAAAATAAAGAAGGGACGGGCGTCCTCGTCCCAGTTGAATTTGCCCCGCAGGCAATCTTTTGGCAGACAGATTCTGCGACGCCCATCTCTTCGCAGCGTAAATGAAGTGCCAGAGATTTTATTGGGTAGCGCTGACCAACGGTTGCAAGAAGACCACGCACAGTTTTCCCAATTAGCGACAGGTGCTTTCTTGAATTCAAGTATTCGTAAAAGTACGCCCATCGTCGCTTATGCAGCTTTTCCATGTGGCATCGTATTTCATTTTGTGGGCGTCTGGACAATCTGAAATAACCAATGGACTTCGTGCGTCTTTGACGTAGTTCTGCGCGACGACGAATCGTTAGAAGTGTCTCCCGTTCAATCATCCATATCGGTGCGTGATGAGCTCACCGAAAGCGAACGCGTGGTGGACTGTAGGGCACTCTTTATTGTTGAGCAAACAGGGCACAAAACGGATCTAATCATGGGGGAAAAGCGACACACGTGTAAACACCCGAGAAAAAAAAAGAGGAGCAACCTACTCGCAAAAACATGCGACACAGTCCATAAAAAACTAACAATCTCTTTAACCTGACAGCGCTGAGCCCAGGTATCTAACTTCCTAAGCAGGTGGTTGGCTCACGCACCTTTTCCCTTCCTTTTCAATGTACAATGCATTCATCACCTCTCTAGTGTATTGCCAAACAAGCGCTTTCGTCCGCCAATGGCTGACAGCCACACTCCCTACAATGAGCTGGCAAGTGCAAACCGACACTAGTCGTCAATAAGGCTAAGTGTTCCCTCAATCTAACGCTGACGCACCATCCAGTTTGCCCTATATACCGCCCCCCTCCTGCATGAGAATGGCAGCTTATAAACAACACCTGATTTACATTCAACATATCGCTCCTTTATTTATTTTTTCATTTCTCTTTGAAGATAAAACACCAAGACACGCCATGTGAATAGGTCATCTGCTTGATATAAGTGTGTCTAATACTTACTTCTAATAAATTTCACTTGCGAGTTCAATGCCTTGTCATCTCTTCTTCCGTCTTCTATATTTCTGCGCTGTTTTTACATCCTAGCAAGCTACGAAACCATGCTTATGAACACACTAAACCAAATATACCTCGAGACTCCGTATAACACGGCTGAATTTAATGAACGTTGGCTGCTACTTGGAACAGGCGACCGAATATATGCGAGCGCAGGTATACTGTGCACATATTTTTTTATCAGCTTCTAAGAAATAAAATTTTCTATCGCACGAGAACTAGGTTCGCGTATGCCGTGCCTTCAAAAATGGTTCGTGCAAACCACCCCTTAACCCATGCGGTGCATATAAAATGTATGCCAGAATGCAAAAAGCGTGTACTTCTGTGGTATCCAAATGCCGTCCCATGAAACGATAGGATCATCACTGTGTTGTGGAGGAACAATTTTGTAGTGAACACCATGGGTGACTAGAGCCTCTATCCCATATTATAAATATTCCTGCGCTTCCGGAGCCCTCCACAACGGCGTCTCTCATAATAATATGGTGCTTTGGGGGACGTTAAACGTCACATATAAATCAATCAAGTATTCCTGCGCTGATAACATCAGGCTACAACGTGCAAATGCTGCAGCCCGATACAGCGTTGTTATGAGCACCGTAGATCAAAAGGGTGTAGTTTGTCAATGACAATACTGCAAGTACTGACTGTGACAAACATGTGTAGGTGGATTTTGCTATTCTTTTTCCTTTAAACTTTACTCATTCATACACTGGAAAAAAAAGAATTTTCTGAGAAGTTTATGTGACATGTATATTTTGATTTCATGAAGGCTATAGACCGTTTTCCGGAGCTACTTTGTTTATGCAAAACTAGACGGCGCCACTACACCGAAGCGCCACGGCCTTCATCTTGGCGGCGCGACCGCGATGTGGCGTGTGGCGGGCGTTGCCCTGCTGCCTATGGCGAGAAACGGTGATGGTGGTCATTCTTGAAGAAAGAAAAAGCACCCAAATTATGTTGGGCATAAGGCGACACGCCGCAGTGCGTAAGAGAAACAAAGAAAAAGAAGAAGAAAAAGAAACTGGCGGCACGGACTATGCTCTGCGCGCTATTTGCTGGCCTGCAACCAGGGAGCGGCGGCGGCGAATCGGCCGGCCGTCGGCTACGGTGAAGTGGAAAGGAGGAGGTCAATAGATCACGTGTTCAAATGTGGCAGCGCCCGTTCGCCGCTGCGGAAAACCGTCTATAGACGTCAAAATCTACGCAGGCAGCGTTGCGAAAAGCGCCGCCATCAGCGCCCCCACCGACGCGCCAGCCATAAATGGGTAGTGCAAAGCGAGCCATCCGCAAGCGAACGTGCATAGGCCCTTCTCTTTCGTTGGCCTTGAGGCGCGGTTTCCTGAAAATCAAGGACCTGGCAAGCTTCTTACTTCAATCCAACCTCGCTTCAGAAAAGTAGGAAGCTCATCAACGCAAACAGTGGTTACATTGCGAAGGATGTTTCGGTTAATTCGGCGTGCTGCAACTGACACTTTAAGTGCAAGCGAGCATCGCATGACATCGAATTCGCGGCAAGCACTCCGACGTTCAGTCTGTAACGCCTAATTGCGTTAAACTCAGGCATGAATGTGATGCCAAAGCGACAAAGTGCATACACGAGCAATCTATCTTACCATCAGTGGTACAAAGTTTACGATTAGCCCTGGTGATTTTCGCAATGGCAATTACATTCTTCGTTGATTTCTCGCTTTTTGTGTGTTGATCTGTTTTATTACGCATGATATGTTAACGGTTGTCATCCGTTTGTATATACTGCAAACGGGGATGCATGCGTGTCCAATTTCTCGGTGTACAACGAAATTCAAATCCAAGGCCTCCGAGATAGCTCCAGCAATCGTGGAGACCAACAACAACAAAAAAAAAAGAACTTATTGCGGTCACGATAATTTTGCGATTTACCTGTATGACGTGCATGTCCGCATTTCATAGATACAGCCGGAACTTAGAGCCTTGAAAGCCCTCAAGCGTTATGCTGTAGAGCTTCAGGTTATCGGCGGTCGCGGCGTGAGCGATGTTTATCGTGCGCGTCACCTGTCTACTGTTGCACGGTGCGCACCGCGGTCACAGGCTCTGTTAAGCTGCATAATTAAAGTTACTACGGTTCCCCTTGATATCAAAGCTAGTCGAAACAATAGTAGGAGACCAACGTTATCACACTTTCTCCCACGAACGGCTGTAGACAAACCGAGCGATTCACTCACCCAACAGAAGAGCCCATGTACAGTGCTCTCGCCGTTCTGCTTCGCGAAAGCTGTGGAAAACAGCAAAACGAAGTCCTTAATGTCCGTAGCAATTCACAACGAAACTGTAGCGTGGGTTGGTGTCTTTTTTTCGTAGAGCGCGGAGCTGTTGCGTGTGCTCTTGTTTTCGCCGTCCTTAAGGAGAATGTAGCAGCAAGCAATTCACGGCGGTTCGGTGACGCGTCCGACTAGCGGAGAAAAAACATCGTAGCTCTTTTTCTAAGAGTTTAATGCTCAAATACACTTAATATTTAGCTCAATCGCTGTTTTTACGCTGTAGTTGCATGTGGTTGCGCAGCAAACTGTGCAAGGAAGTCGGGCTTTGCACTACTCAAAACTGCGTTGACAGGTGGCGCTGCGTGTCCGCAAAACTTCAGAGTCAGACGTCTATAGCAAGCTTGCACTACGGCTTCTTTAACGTTTTTTTTCTCTGGTTCTCTCATTGCTTTCAACTTAACTGCATCATACAATCAGCAGTAAGGCATTTTGCTTTTACAGAACTTGTTGGCCATGCTCTCACTGCCTCAGCAAATGACATTATTTTACGTTCTTCCTCGTCTAACTGAAAATAGACCAGATGGGTTTTTAGAGGCTTACAAAGCACTGGTAACACTTTGAATAATCCTACCTGGGGAAACACATTTCGCATGCGCACTTTTGTGCGCCACCTCAAACAAGTAAGAAACAGCGCCTAGTGCATCTCAGCATTCTCGTTCATGAGCGCAGATAAGACTCGACTTAAGTGTGAGATGAAAAAACAACCCGAGGCCCATCCCCCTTTTCAGGGATCGGTATATCACGAAAGTTAAATGTGTCTTCGCAGAAAGAGTTGAGCATTTCTTCGCCACAAGGGCGAAGGAATGATTGCTGCAGTAACCAATTGCAATGTCACGCGAAGAATGGCAAACAGCTCAAAACTTGCAGCGCACACCTCAAGCAGAAAGCACACGCGAAATGAGCATACTAAGGACGAGCGCGAACGAACAACTGTCACAGCTCGACACTTAAAGAAGCACGCTGCTCAAACAGAACGAAAGACGCATGAAATGAACAGGACGAGCGAGAACAATGGTCCGAATTTTCACTTCTTCGTGTGTGAGCAGCGCACCCCTTTCGTAAATGCAGGCCGTGAGAGAAAGGATGCCCGTACTCTCTTTAAATACTGTACCTTCAAAGCAAACTTGCGGTGGAAGCACATTTGAAGAGGTACGAAGCACCCGAATCTCGATATAAGCGAGCGCGCGAGTGGGTCACCACGCTAGAGAACATCTTACGCACTTCTCACCACGTTATGTAGAAGCGCGCTTGCACAGCGACGTGTGGGGTGGCGTGGCACGACGACCTTGCGAACACGCGCGCCGAACGTGTGCCCGTCGTGCCATCTGTCGGGCTCCGAGGCAGATGGCACGACGGGCGCACGTGAAAAACTAGCCTTTAACACGTTGGAGGAGCGTCACTCTCTGGCATAGTGGTTAGCGTCGCGTGAGGTCACTGGTTCGTCGTCCCGCTGCGGAACTTTTCTTCCTCGCATTTTGCTTTGCAATATCTCTTAGTAAATATTTTCCAACGTCGTATCCGTGATGGAAATACGTCACAGTGCCCTGGTGGAAGCCAGCATAAAACACTTTCGTGTTCAAAGAGGACTATACACCCAGCATGGTGTGCCATTCGTATTGAATGGGTCCAAGCCTTCATTAACACTCGATTCGCAAACTGTCCAGCAAGAATTATAAGTCACCCCATGTAAAAACGGGATGAAGAGTTCGGTAAGTTATAGTTTTATTTCACACCAAGCAATGACGAGTTAAACCATTAGTGATTGATTTTCGTCTAAGGCATAAAGCAGTCCTTAATGCCCCCATAAAGTACGCATATGATATAATATTTACCCACTGCAATTTACGTCAATCATTCGGCTACCTTACCTTTTACTCCGCAATGTGTACATAAGCAGCTACAAACATTCTGCGGGCATGCTCTAATAGTGCGAGATCAAAGATGTACTACGGCTCTCAAGTTGTGACGTTTTTGAGAAGAGCAATCAGTGAAATTGAATCGTACTGCACATCCTCAAATAGCATTACCTTCATACATGATTACTTAGAGTGAAATGTCGTGAACCTAAGCTTTACAGCAGGCATAGCTTCTTCATTGATTCCGAAGTTTTTGAGTAGTTTCTCAAAACCACGAAAAGGTTCTCGTTGAGCCTGCTTTCGCATGAAAATCCGTGCGGTTTTTTTTTATAAGTAATTTTAAAAAAAAAAAAAGCTTGCCTGCTCTGGGCAGTAGGGTCCGCACTCAAACTTTTGGCTTTCAGGATGGCTGAGAACAACGATGAAAACTGCGAAAATCGGTATCGGTGGTAATGTTACAAAGCGGAGCAAATAAAGAGAATTCTACACGAAGCATTTGAGGCACCGACCAACAATACGTGTTGTTGAGTAGTATGTCGGTGCAATGGCTGACCTCGCCAGTCTGCTCTCTCCAAACCTCTGAGGTTCTAGTTCGCTGAGACCGTAAAACAATATTCCCAGAATGGCGTGGGTCAGTGGCTTGAACTACGTACCACCGAGCTCGTTGATTTATCTAAACCAAGTCTGAACAAACAGTTCTCGAGTTACCGACAGTTCTTGCATGGCCTCCGAGATAGCGGGCGCGCGGCGTGTTTGAACCCGCCGCGCGCCCGCAATCTCGAAGGCCGTGGTTCTTGTTTCCACCTAGCACTACGAAAGTGCACCTTGTTTTTGGCCCTGCATTGAGGCAGTTTCAGCCATTCAGCTGTCGCGCGTAAATTTCTCGCATAGCTAAGCACCCGCACGACGAAATGTGGGTCAACAATGCAGTCCTTTGTAGCTTCTTCTTTCCCCCAACCTATCTCTCTATATCTCCCGCACGAACCTTTCAACACGCGCGCAGCGCGCCATTCAAAGCAGGAGCACGTAAGACAGTGTAAACAAAATACAGCCAGGAGCCACAGCAAGCGGAAGTGCATTGTGACTGATCAAGCTCGCTGATAACGTCACTTGCTGACGTCGTGTCATGTTGCTAACCTTGGTGGAGTCATGACGGTGGGCCACGCCTTCTCCCTCTCTACGGCAGGCAAAGGTGGCGAGGCCGAGCGAGAACTTGAAACCAGCTGGAACGGTTGTTCCAACCCCTGTAACTTCCTTATTACAGCACGTAATGACGAAATACTTTCGGCAGAGTGTTAAAACGGCATTAGTACACATATTTTCATTCATTAAAACTTGTTTTACTTCGGCTTTGTTTGATGTAAAAAGGGAATTAATTGCACTAGAGCTGTTGGCTGATCGCGTAATACAGTTCCGAGCACAGTTCGCTGGCTCGAGCATCTGCTGCACAGTCAATGCGGCTGTCTTTGTGCCGGTGAGCTGCTTCTTTATTACAGCTACTACTTTAACCGAAGCTTCCTGAACGCCAGGTAACAGAATCATCGCATTACCTTATATCATCATTCCTATTGCGGCAATGACAACCCTTAAAAAATTCGCAATAACGGTGGCGCCAGACTTCCCTGTAGGTACTAATGTGAGAAACTATGCAACCAATCTTCCTGCCTACCCACCTCGATTACTATAAACCTCCTCCTTCCTATTTATTCATTCACATTCCACCTAGAATGTATTTTTCCTGTTACAAGAGCTGCACGCCGTTCATGAAAAGCTGTATACCGTCGTATCTTATTACATTCCTTGAGAATTTTTTAATCGCCATCGTCACCTATGTGTCAGTGTTGTCTACAAAAGGTATTTTTGATGTTATGCTTCTATTCTAATTGTTTATGCAATCTCTAGGATCGAAAGGGTTCTCTACTAACCTTCCACCAATACCTTAATACTGTATATAAATACAACCAAGCTCTGTTAATATTTTCATCTATAGCCTCGCCACGGTGGTCGAGTGGCTAAGGTACTCGGCTGTTGACCCGCCGGTCGAGGGATCAAATCCCGGCTGTGGCGGCTGCATTTCCGATGGAGACGGAAATGTTGTAGGCCCGTGTACTCAGATTTGGGTGCACGTTAAAGAACCCCAGGAGCCCTCCACTACGGCGCCTCACATAATCATAAGTGGTTTTAGGACGTTAAACTCCACGATTAAATCAATCAATATTTTCATCTATAGTCATATTGCTTCCATCGTAAAACTTTATGGAACAAGTGTAATGATGATAGGTCTATATGAGCCAGTGTCTTATTTTTAAAGGCGATAGCCTTTCTTGGGGACCTTCAAAGCAAAAGTTTTGGTCTGTCTGTCTGTACATTTGTCTGTTTGTCCACTCTTACAGGCATAGGTTACTTGAAATGGCCGACCCCATCCACAGCGACCACCAATGATGCTCAAAGTTGAGCGTTCATGCTTGTGCAATTGCGAATTCAAAAGCACTTATTGCACATGTCTTGGGCACATAACAAGACGCATATATTCTGCATATGCATCTCTTACTAGAAAACGCCTACATAAGTAATTTTAAGGACCGTAGCGCTTATCACGCTGCACTTACCATGCAAAGCTTGCACGGAACGGGAAGTGTTTCCAACGCTTTGCTAAGACGAGGTGGTGGTGGCAACTACCCGTCGCCTCGCGTTCTACACCTTATCACCTCTGAGACGGGTGCACACGGCCACGCGCTTTGTTTTCCAAAAGAAACTGCCAGATGGCGCTCATGTCTCACGTGTGCATATGCATCTCTTACTAGAAAATGCATACATAAGTACTTTTAAGGACCGTAACGCTTATCACGCTGCACTTACCATGCGAAGCTTGCACGGAACGGGAAGTGTATCCAACGCTTTGCTAAGACGAGGTGGTGGTGGCACCTACCCGTCGCCTCGCGTTTTACACCTTATCACCTCTGAGACGGGCGCGTACGGCCACGCGCTTTGTTTTCCAAAATAAACTGCCAGATGGCGCTCATGTCTCACGTGTGCATATGCATCTCTTACTAGAAAACGCATACATAAGTACTTTTAAGGACCGTAGCGCTTATCACGCGGCACTTACCATGCAAAGCTTGCACGGAACGGGAAGTGTATCCAACGCTTTGCTAAGACGAGGTGGTGGTGGCACCTACCCGTCGCCTCGCGTTTTACACCTTATCACCTCTGAGACGGGCGCGTACGGCCACGCGCTTTGTTTTCCAAAATAAACTGCCAGATGGCGCTCATGTCTCACGTGTGCATATGCATCTCTTACTAGAAAACGCATACATAAGTACTTTTAAGGACCGTAGCGCTTATCACGCTGCACTTACCATGCAAAGCTTGCACGGAACGGGAAGTGTATCCAACGCTTTGCTAAGACGAGGTGGTGGTGGCACCTACCCGTCCCCTCGCGTTTTACACCTTATCACCTCTGAGACGGGCGCGTACGGCCACGCGCTTTGTTTTCCAAAAGAAACTGCCAGATGGCGCTCATGTCTCACGTGTGCATATGCATCTCTTACTAGAAAACGCATACATAAGTACTTTTAAGGACCGTAGCGCTTATCACGCTGCACTTACCATGCAAAGCTTGCACGGAACGGGAAGTGTATCCAACGCTTTGCTAAGACGAGGTGGTGGTGGCACCTACCCGTCGCCTCGCGTTCTACACCTTGTCACCTCTGAGACGGGCGCGCACGGCCACGCGCTTTGTTTTCCAAAAGAAACTGCCAGATGGCGCTCATGTCTCACGTGTGACGTGCCTTAATGCGCTGGTTCGCCTCCGCTGCACGCTTGAGGCACCCTAACGCAGCGCCTCCGGAATGCCATTCAGCGATTTTCTTGCGCAGAACATCAAATAAATGTTTTGTTCACTCTCTCCACCAGAAAGACTATCGTCTTTCGAAGACATTTGCAGATTACATGCAGATACGGGGCCAATTTTTCTCTCTCTTGCTTTATTTTACATACCTCATCGGAAACTGTTCTTTCTTCCAGGGTCGAAGCTCCCTATGCCGTGGGTCGGGCGTCCGCGATGTATGTAGTAGTGGTAGTAGTAGTAGTAGTAGTAGTAGTAGTAGTAGTAGTAGTAGTAGTAGTAGGTAGCCACCTCCACGGCTGAACTAGAGGAGCGGAACGCGCGCACTTATTTGAATTGAGGAGGAAACCCGTGCACGCCAATCGTAAATAAAGAGATAGTCGTTTATGAAATAACTTACCGCGACGAGTATTGGGGACTTAATCTTCAATAAAATTTACCTTAAATTTGATGCTTACTTTAAAAAAAGCTAGTATCAGAAGGACAAACTTTGAGCACTATCTGACCAGAAGGGGTTGCCACGTTAAACTCGCTGGGCGTAACCTCCTTGGTTTCAGCCAGGTTTAGCGAGGTTTTGGCTGCAGTGCCATGAATATAGTAAACTAGTATATAGCCATGAACTGGAGGTGGTGAAAGTTTGGAAGTAGACACGAAGCGCAGGCAGTAAGAAAGTGCACGTGCGCCACCTCTCGTTTAGTGCTTGGAATGTCCGCTGGATGGTGGTACTTCTATATGCTGAATATATGATGAAAAGATGCGCGATGGCGGTACTTGTAGTGTTAACTAGATGGACGGACGAACAGACAGACAGATGCACGGACGGACGCACGGATTGATGGACGGACGCGGGGACGGATGCACGGACGAACGCACAGACAGATGCACGGACGGGCGGGCGAACGCACGAACGGACGTGCGAACGGACGGATGGAAGCACTGACGGTCACACAGACGGACGCACGGACGACGGAAGTAAGAACAAACGGAGGGACGGACGCTTCGCCCCACTCATCATCATGCACTCCGTGGATATGCTGTGATTTTTCTTTACCTGTATGGCCTAATTTTTTAAGCAGACTGATAAGAACACCTTTCGAACAAGTGGCAGAAAACCAATTCAAGTACCTCATAACAAGTTGAACGCGAACGGGAAGCCGCGATTCTGCATGTCTCAGTCTTTAGTCTCACTATCACTGCTCGTGAGCCATTACACTTCACCCTCAATTCGCAATAAAAATGGCACATGGTGTGCAAGAAAAGCACGCCCAATGCCGCTAGCATTTCATTCTTCAGTAAAAAATCATTCTTTCATTTTTGACCATCTCATTGGCTCCCTTTAGGTTAAGAGCACGCCAACCCTAATTAAGGCATTTTGCTGAAGAGTACAGAGAGGGGTCGCATCGCCCCGTGACAAGCTAAGATGTATCCACCCATCAAAGAACTTCGCATCACCTAATGGGAAATCACTTTCTATTCATAGAAGTTGTCGTTTTCACAATATTTACAACAACCGTCCATATACTGACGCTTTTGCTGTTATTGAAGTACAACGGAGGAAGTAAGTGAAGATTTCGAGCAAACAAAGGCTGAATGTATTCAATTACAGGTCGACTTAGGTTCGTTCTGAGAGTCAACCCGAATTTCTGTCACTAAACCAGGTCTTGTTCTTGTAGTTACCTGAAGAATCAGCTCATGAAACCATGCGAAGTGGCCACTTTGTAGATGACAAGGCACATCGGTCAACGGAGAACTAAATGAAACAAAACAAACCTCTCTTCTTTGCCTGTATGTTTGTTGCTCTTAGATATCGCTCGGTTGGATATTTATTTTCTCTGCAAGCGTATATTGGGCACCAATGCACAGGGTCTGTTTTCACGTATGAACTGCATGCGCCCATGACTGACCAGACAGCAAATGGTCTCAGATGCTATAAAATGACTTCTGTATATATGCGACAAACATGAAAAATTTAATCAATCATTTTGCGCGGTGAAGGTACATGATCTGCGGAGCTCTGTAGCACACCGCACAGAACTGACGCTTCAATTTTGTCAAAGGTACAGAGAGGCGCAAAATTTTTTCAATTTATCGTATGGTTCTTTAAAGTACCTCCACTTCGATTTATGTGTGCCAGAAGTGTAGCGCGTAGGTTTTTATTTATCTAGTTATTTCGCTAGTTAACTCTTGCATTGTTTTACTTTTTAAAATTATTCATTTGTGATTTGAATTGCTTAGTTTTCTTAGTTTAGCCTTTTACCAAAACGAATAACAAGCTAGAAAGAGTACAAAAAAGGCCATTCGTTTTATTTATAACAGCTTCGGGCGCACTTCAATTACGGTAGTTTCAACTCGAGCTAATCTACCAACACTAACAGAAAGAAACCGCTTATCTAGACTAAAATTTCTATATCAACTAATAAAGGGACATTACAAGATAGACATTTCTGAAATTCTTTCATTTTCGTCCGGTTATGCAACTCGACAAAGGCATGAGCGCACAATAACACATGCAACCCGTAACAACTGCTTTAAATATTCATTCTTTCCACGAACTATAAACGACATAAAGAAGCTAACCAACACCGAAGTTTTACAGCCAAACTTAACATTGTTTTCTTCTAGCCTCAATAACGGTGTTTAATATAGCATGCCAATTAAGCTCTGTGCCCATAAACGTTCGAATGTTTGCCTATTGGGGTTGCTTTTTGCGTACTTTTGTTTCTGTGTGTTTTTATCTTCCTGTTTTGAAAATTTGTTCGTCTTCATATTGAGCATTCATGTATATCTTGTAACCCACTCTGCGAAAATCCCTAGTAGGGATTGCAGTATTCATAAATAAATAAAAAATGAAATAAAGTTAATTTTAATAGACAGGTGATGAGTAGTAGGCGTCTACCCAGTTTCTGCTAAACATACCTTCTAGAAATTTTCTGTCGGGTAGATAATTGTTGACAATGTTAACGCGGGGTTACTAATCGCCTAGTTTACGTACAGATTTACCGTAAAAGAATGTTTCACATGTTGAATACTGTCTACGAATGACGAAGCGACACGTGAAAGAGAATCCCACGCACGACACAGGTACATCGGAGCCCCGACACGAGTGTCACCCCTTCGACATGGCACAAAAGTTAGAAAATTTTTAGTCGAACGGCTACTTTCCAAAATATGTGCCAACTGGCTTGCCTTACGCGAAGTTGAAAGCATAATCGCTACGCACTTATCCTTCTTTTTGAAAATTTCGTGTAGCTGAATGATAAAAAAAGGCTTTTCTACGAACTGACTCACCCAGAGGGACAACGGCGACTACTTCAATATTTAGGACACCCATGATTCACGTCATGGCTGATTTTGTTCTGTGCAGCTTAAAAACCACAGATACTAGGTTATATACGCATCTACGGCCTTTTTTTTTTGAGTCAATGATATTTCCACAGTCACGGCCATATGCACCCAAGGACTAAGACCAGAAACGGTATGTCATTATTATACTGATACGCACTGCAAGCAGCCATTCATTCAGCCAATTTTTTCTAGAGTTTCTTAACCTCTTCACTGACCTTTCACGTACGAAATGGCAGAGCTTCTCGAGGCTGACCGTTCGTCCATCCAGTCAACACTCCAAGTACCAACATCTCGCATCTTTTCTTCATATATTCCTTATATAGAAGCACCGCCATCCAGCGGACATTTCAAGGACTAAACGAGAGGTGGCACACGCACACTTTCTTATGGCTTGCGCTTCGTGTCTACTCCCCATGTTTAACCACTTCGAGTTCATGGTATATACTAGTTCACTGTATTCATGGCACTGCGGCCCAACGCTCGCTAAACTTTTCAAAAAACCAAGGAGGTTACGCCCAGCGAGTATAACGTAGCAAGCCTTTCTTGTCAGATAGTGCTCAATGTACATGCCAATGGCTGCTAAGGGGGAATGAGAGCCAGGAGAATTCGGCTTTTACTTGACGCGCACGCTGCGAATTTTTTCTTGTTCAACAACGCACAGAAGAAATCTCCCACCGGCATCACCTTGGAGGTCAAAATGTATGACTGGTTACACACTACTGCTACCACGACTACGAGGGACAAACGGGTTGCGCTATAAAGGGCTTCGCCGTTAAAGACACATATGGCCAGACGTAGGGTCCCCTTGCATCTCACATGTTGTCTCAAACTTGTCGGAACAAACGGGGGCCTACGCCCGATAATTCTTCGTGTGAAGAACGCTGTTATTAAATGCTAAGCATTTCTTAGCGAACGTCGGTTACTTTGAGCGTATCTATCTATCTATCTATCTATCTATCTATCTATCTATCTATCTATCTATCTATCTATCTATCTATCTATCTATCTATCTATCTATCTATCTATCTATCTATCTATCTATCTATCTATCTATCTATCTATCTATCTATCTATCTATCTATCTAGCCGCCTACTACTTTTAGCTCTCCTGGCCGTTTAGATGATGGTATCGATACCAAACTTCGTATTGCGAAACAAGACTGTATGAAGAATATATTTGACTAGTCATAACAAGAAAATCATGACATGTATGTCATGAATGTCATGATTTACATTTCATGGTCCTGCAGCTCTTGCGATGGTTTCGTTCACATGACATGTTGCAAAACTGGTGTGGTATGAAATGATTGCATGGTGAACGCAAGCGACAGACCCTAACATGAAAATCATTACATGCGTGTCCTGTGACAACATGACTACATGCCTCGCTCATGATGCCCTGGCAGCCGTATAACTAGCTTCACTTATAGCAAATTTAATATTACGGTACGTGAATGGATGACGAAGGTATGTGACTGGTGCAAACATAATAAACATGAGATGCGTGTCATGTAACAGCATGACAACATGCTACGCTCATCACTCGTGGCCATTTCGCTAGCTTCACATGTACCAAACTCGGTATTACGCAACGTGAACGGACGACATAGGTAAATAACACATCCAAACGTGATAATCACGACATGCGTCTCATGTAACAACATGACTACATGCACACTCATCGTCCGCTCGCGGCCGTTTCCCGAGCTTCACATATGCCGAATTTGGTATTACGTGACGCCAATAAATGGCGAAGGTATGTGACTGGTGCAAACGTAATAATCATAAGATGCGTGTCATGTGAGAACATGACTACCTGCCACAGTCAAGGCGCCTATACATTTCGACATGACGCGGGGCGCAAGCTCACCGGCGTTCATTTTGTCGCGGCACGCCGTCGTTGCCACGCCAGGCGCCGGTCCTGCCATATACTCGCAGGCGCGCGCCGCGCTGCGTTGCTTTGACCAACGCCTCCTCTAGAAAGATGCCTGAGGAATAGCTCGCGCTCCCAGCAAAGTTGGCCTGCCTTCAGTTTTAAACAAGCTCCGTACGGTAACGCTCGCGACCGACACTATAATCACGGCGGCGGCCGGTACCAGCTAAGCGTTTTTCATCTGCGGCCCATAGGTGAGCGTCAGTCGAGAGTTGTTCGAGACCTGCAATTGTGCACCACTGTTTCGGAGGCTATGCAAAGTGTTGCGTTGTTGCACCGTCCGCCACAGGTGACGCTAGCGACCGAGAACATTTTAAAATGAAGGAGGCATATGTTATTCATACAGTCATGTTATGCCATATCAAGTTTGGTATCGATACCATTATCGAAACAACTAGGAGAGCTACAGTCTTAGCCGGCTATGTAGATAGATAGATAGATAGATAGATAGATAGATAGATAGATAGATAGATAGATAGATAGATAGATAGATAGATAGATAGATAGATAGATAGATAGATAGATAGATAGATAGATAGATAGATAGATAGATAGATAGATAGATAGATAGATAGATAGATAGATAGATAGATAGATAGATAGATAGATAGATAGGCATGCTCAAAGTCGCCCTAGTTCGCTAAGAAATGCTTCGAATTTAAAAAAAATTCTGCTGATCGCGCGTACCATGGGAATCGATGTACGTTATGCAAATCATGCGGAAGAAATGTGACTGCGATGTAAATTTATTTATTGAGCACACGTTACCAAATAATGCTAAATGTATGTGCAAAAGTACGCAAAGACGTGTTTAACAGTCGCATGTCTACTGTTGCGTAGCGATTTCACCTGTAACATGGGCATTAGAAACACCGGAACCGGTATAATCTGATATGTAGCCCTTGTGACAGTGAGGATGGCGGCCTTGGACACTTCTAGATAAATGAGGTTCAGTGTATGACGCTTCACAGCAGCCTCCGGTCCGAAACGCAGTGCAAAACGCGTGGCTGACTCCCAACTTGATGCAAATGATTTGTCTGCTTCAGCCACACCGGCAAGCAAGCGGGAAAGCTCTCTACGGCCGCTGTTGCCTCGCCTGGCACCAAGTCTAAGTACAAGATCGTCGTAAAACCACGTGAGTGCTTCGACGTACTGAAATTTTCAAATCGCATCCTTCAGTCAGCCTTCGATGCCTGTCCCAAAACCACCGCGTTTCAAGGTTTCCCCATTCACCATCCCACCAACAGCGTATCCGTTTGGGCGTGTTCGCTAGCGGAAGTTGACCGCCTCAACCAACTGCAAACTCTACCAGTCACAGCTGATTGTGCCGTGCAAGTGCAAGCGTCCTTGAGTTCCGGCTCGGACTTGCGTCGGAATGTGGTCTCTGGGGTTGACCCAGGGGAATCGCGAGAGAGCCCTGCCGCTGCTTCGACCTGCTCCACTCACAAGATCGTAATAGCTCTTTATTAGGGCCATGGACGCACCTTCGTGGTTACTCTCCAATGTCCTCGAACGCCACCAAGACGCATTACGTATTACGGATACATTCTGCAATTTCATGTGTACAAGCCCGCGGTGTGGTACACTGCTGTCGTAGCTTTCGTACCAGTCACATGCGAGATTCTTGTCCCCAACCCCCACACTCTTCCGTGGAGTCCACCGAGACACGCACGTACAAATTCGGGCTCTGCTAAACGGACGATCATGATATAACGTCCAAATATTGTCCAGTTAAACAGAAGGCTCTCAAATACCATCGCCAACGCAAGCGCCACCAGCGTTCAGTGACACAAAAATCAAGGGATGCTGACATTCCGACTAGCAATCGTTTTGAAGTGTTGTCCCCCTCCGAAGAGGACACACCAGCAATGGTACAACCTGACAATGCTTGTTATGAAGCCCGCACGTACGGCGACGCCATAAAGTGGAGCAAAAAATGCGTTCAACAGGCTGTGAGCACGCCTAAATTGAGTGTTACGACGACAGACGATCTGGCGAAGCTCCAAATAGGAGTCAAGCGCCTCGCTCAACGCAGAACCCATTTCACTCGACCCGTTGGACCAACTGTTATGCGCGATACAGACGTGCCGTACGCTGCTTCATCGTCCGCAAGCGCGTCAGTACCAGCCAAGATGACTCCGGCAGAGCTCCTTCACTTTGTTGCGTGGCAACTGCAAGAGCTGTCAAAGGTGCTGCTCGCCAACCTCCCACCGCAATGACCGCTCCTTCGAAAGCAACGCGCCACCACTGTGTCCTGCAGGGGAACTGCCGAGACTTTCAAATAAAGTTGGTCAGTTTCGCTATTTCCTTGTACTGGGGAAGCTCCCCGCTCTATGGCTGCTTCTACAGGAAACAAATTCGCTTCCACGACTCTCTGAATTCACCGCGTATGCTTGTTCAACCATCCCTGATCGACCCTGCACCAATGCGTTGGGACCTTCAGGCAAGGCTACCGTGTATGTCGCGAATACATATCCTCAAAAGCAAGTTCTCTCTGTTGTGATGTAACCAGTGGAAAAAGTGCTGGCAGTTCTCGTTGAACTTCCGCGTACGGACGTGGTTGTGGTTTCAGTTTACTTGCGACCGTATAGTGGCAGCGCTCCTCGGTTGCGTTTGAGGTGTCTGACGCAGCTGCGTCAAACCTAACCTGGGAGCCCAGCGCTAGTTGTGGGAGACTTCAATGGGCCTCATCAGTCGTGGGGCTGCCCTTCTTCCAGTGCTAGAGGCAACATCGTGCTAGACACATTTACAGTAGAGATATTTGTCCTTATGAATGCCCCGGCAAATTCTACACTTCGGTGGGATCATTCCTGTGCTCCACCGTACGCGCCCGATCTCGCGGTGGTCGGGCATGTGTGACGTTTCGTGGGACCTAGAACTACACTGCTGTGGAAGCGATCACCATCCCTTGATAATCGGTTTGGCCGCGTATAACCAGCGCCGCCTCCGACGTCAATGCTACACAACTGGGACTTATTTCGCGAATACCGAACACCTGGAATGCTGATACATCGTCTGATCCATTGCAGGTCTTAACCACAGCTGTACAAACTGCCACGAAGTCAATCTGGGTAGAGGAAAACAGACCACCTCCAAATTTACATCTTCTGCGTCTGTGGGCAGCACGCCGTCGTGCCGAGCTAGCCTTAAACCGAGATACGTCCGCCGCTGAGCTTCGTGGTAACCTCAACAAACTGACTGCTGCAGCGCGTCGCTGCGAGAAGCGCCTCGCCCGGGAACGGTGGATGGACTGGTGTGCGTCACGCCGTACATCGAATTCATTCACCTCGATATGATGAACGTTCAGGAACATGAAATTAGGTACTCGTACGCCGGACCCAGCGGCCAGTGCGTGCCACACTTTAGGATGCACACCAAGCCAGTTCGCCCCAGAAATAGTTAAGGCTTTCTTCCCAGCCTACAACTTGGCCACACCACAATTCGACTGTCTGTGTAACCTGCCTCCGGAGGTTGGCCTGGCTGCCAGTCTGCCAGAAATCGAAGGCATTCAAGCGCAGTACTTGATGGCGGAACTCCCGGCAGCAATTGACCAGGCAAAAGTATGCAAGGCACTAGGACCAGATGGGATCTCCTAAGAAGTGTTCAAAAATATCGATGACTCTGCACTGCAGTGGCTGCTGGACACGCCTAACGCAGTCTGGATGACTGGAGAGCTGCCTCAATCATGGGAGCATGCCGAAGCACCCGATTAACCTCTCTAATCATCAGCCGATTGATCTTACGTGTACGTTGTGCAAGCTTGTGAACGCATGTTGGCATCATGCATCTCCTGGTGGCCGGAAAAGCACGCCTGGTACCATCCGGCCCAGATTGGTCTTCGACAGCATCTGGGAATGAAATATGGCCTAGATAATTTGACGTGTATGGTAAGAAGATCAAGCAGCATTCGAACCCTTCTTGCCATGGACGTTCGCAAGGCCTACGACACCATCAGCCACTCTGCGATCATTCACATAATGCAATGGCTTCAACTTCCGCCTCGTGTCTGCGACTTTGGGGTGTCTTTTCTGGCACCCCGTACCTTCTGCATCCGAGTAGGCAAGGACGAACTGGACACTTTGTAATGCAGCAGGGTGTACCGTAGAGCTCGGTGCTGGCCCCGATACTCTTCAATATTACCCTGTTGCCTCTCGCGGGCAACTAGTCCGCATTCCAGATGCCTTCTACCTCCTGTATGCGGACGATTCGACTGTTACGAGACAACATCCAGACCTGCAACGCCAGAAGGAGGTGCTCAAGAGTGGTCTGGACAAGGCGTCGTACTTGTGTGGGCGCATAGGACTGACACTGTCTGCCACGAAGACAGCATTTATGTTTGTCACCAACAGACGAGGTCGCCGTCGCCTTCTGCAGAAGCCGATTTGTTTGAGCCTAAATGACCAAATCCTCGCTCCTGTATCTACAATTCGTATGCTCGGGGTCGAACTGGACGCATCTGGCTCTGCGAATGCGTGGGTTCGCTCTGCTCGTCGCAATAGTGCTGATTGCCTCCATCTCATTCATCGCATCTCTCAAATATTTGGACGTGTCTGTGTTGGTGCGATCAATCATGCAACCTCAGGTTGTTTATCAAGCTCAGTTTCAACAACTGCCATCGAGAGATTGAGACTTGCTCGAAACCGCCAACCAAGATTCCATGAGGGCATTTACATGCCTTTATCGTATAACATCTACCGCGACTTCCAAGCAGAATTGCAGCTCAACACCATCGACGAAACTGTCCACCAGCGTCGAGTCGGTCGCTACCCAAAGAGTCAGGCTGTTTCTGCGGTGGCGGCTCTAGCTCACTACCATGATTCATCGCTGCCACAGCCTGAAGCACCCTTGGCAGAAGTTCATCCATGGTTCAAGGCACAGGTTAGAGATAACCGACCACTGACCCGTCTGCGACAATTTACCCGACAAGGGGCACAGGAGGGCGTCGTCACTACCATGGACAACTCACTAGTGGTATACGTAGACGCAGCTATCAATAACTTCGTTCTGCACACCAGTCTCGTATGTCGCGCGCTACCTGAAATTCAACATACATTTTGTGTAACAGATTCACCGTTACCATCATTATTAGAGGACCATACTACAATACGGGGCGGGTTAACCGTAATGTTATCCAAAATAGATTCTTTATCAAACGATAAATTGCTTGTGTATACGTACTCCACGCAGGCAGTTCGAGAGCCGCGAAAAGTGACCAGCTCTCTCGATATAGCCTCTGATATACACCGACCGATTCACTGATGTGCATGTCTTGTCCGCGCATTATGGACCCACCGGTTTGTACCAGCATCTTTTGAAAGTAGATGCCGCTTGCCATCGAGCACCCGCTGCGTCTACATCGTCTGTCCCCGAAAGACAGCTTGCTTGTGCACAAAGAAACCCTCCGACACTGCACGCGTGCACTCATTCCATTCCTCCGCGTGAATCAGACCTTCCGTGTGGCTTAACTCGCCCAGAGGAAGTTACGCTGAGGAGGAGTCGTGTGGGTGCTGCCTTGACTCCTAAAATCCTGGCTACATGACCATCAGGTGCACAGCCTCCCCCCATGACATGATCATTCTGCGTTGCCCCGGCCACAGAGGCAACGCTCGATCAGCTATTGGGAACCTGCAGGCCCTTCACTAGGCTCGCACTCGCCATCTACGCGGCCTTCATCACCACCCCGGCCGACCACCTCACTTGACGTGCTGGACGCACGGTCCACTGCATCGACCACTTCTGGCCTTCATACAGGAAACAGAACTTTTTCTTTTTATTTAACTGATGTCGTAGGGCTCACTGGCACCAATAATAAAAGATTATGCCACATACATACTACCAGGCTCCAGAACATTGCGCGTGTTCGTCAAAGGCTGTGCGACCGCTGGGGTAACTAATGACAAACTCTTAGCGTTCGCACTTCATAATACACTTTGCTAGCTCATAGAGGCTCAAAAGATAGCTCAATATGAAAGAGTAGCGCGAAGCCCTACGGGAAGGAAAATACTTGGTAGCCTCGGCTTAAACTCCACCGCTCAACACGGTGTTAAGGCCATCATACTACATGAAACAAAGCAACACCTTTACGTACGCCCGCTGCCGAAGAACATGCACCTTGAACATTGTCACTTTAGGATAAGAAAAACCCGTGGAAACTCCTGTACTGTGAAACACGAGAAAGTGCGTCGCACGGGCGCCCGTTGAGTCCCGTTCTATAGAGTTCCCACCTCCTCTGTTTACCAAAACGTAAATGACGCCAATGTTTGATGCAAGCATGTAGGGTTTACCCTGCACAAATAGCAAGTGGGGTTAACCCTGCACAAAATCGTCCAGATAAGCGTAGTCTGCAGCGAATTCCTTTAAGTTGTTGCTCCCCAATAGATATAGTCCAGCAGCGCCGACGCGGAGATGGCGTAAAAGACGGACCACACGAACGCATCGCAGATCGTCACTGAATGGCGTCACACAGAGCGCTGTATCTGTCGTCGTTTTCTGTCTGGTGTGTTTACACTGTAAAAGTACTTCTACGATTATGAACCAACTAGGCCCAAGAGAAGTTTTGCCGGGATCAGTCAAGCCGAGTTAATTTGCCGAACAATGACGTGATACGTGTTTTTGCTATGCGATGCGGTAGAAACCAGGCACAATTAAGATTTGCTGTACCAAATCCCTGAACGGAGCAGCGAAAAGCATGCTGTCGTCTGTAGAAGCTGAGGAAGTTTATGTCTGAAAAAAATTCTGTCTACAATTTGATGTTACATATTCTAATTTCCATTCGTGATAACATTGGGCTGCCTGGTATGGATCTACTAATTAACAATTGCTGCAGTCGTTTCTTCTTACGTTCGTTTTCTTTTCTTTATCAATACTTAATAGTCCGAAAATTTCATGAAATGTATGTAAATAATTATTCGCCACTACCCCAGTGCGGGCATGAGCTATATGGCGGGAAACAATGACATGATCATCTCAGTGCTTTGTGGGTGAGTGCAATTTATACGAGATCATTATCATCATTATCTTCTTCTCGGCGCCACGAGCACAGGTGCCCACGTGTCCTGCAGCTTCGACGTGGCACTGTGAGCATTCGCTGGCTCGTCCTTGGAACGCGCAGTCGTGTCCCACTTCCGTCCGGTCGCCGGTCGTCGTCCTGCCCACGCTGAAGTCATTTTGCGTCCGCCACCGGAATCTTGCTGCTAGCATCAGCACTTCCGGACCGTGTTTCGCCCGTACTCGAATTACTGCAGCCCTGTTCGGCATCTTCGAGGCAGTTCAACCATCTTCGCTGTTTCGAACAATCGCAGAAGGACGGAGTTGATTTGAAGCTGTCGTTCTGGGGTCGTCCTAAGAGGGCCTACCCGCGTCATCATCAAGCACGCAAGCAAGCCTTCCAAAACTTTTCGCCCATCTCAAGACGACGGAGCACAAAACGACTCAAGGTGAGCATCGGTGAGCGGCCTTTCCCGAAACGCGGCACGACTATCTCGTTTCTTGGCGCTCTTCTGCGAGTTATCTGTTTCTAGAGACTTCCGTAACGACGCCGATATGCAACATCAAATCTTCATCATCATCGGACCCCAAGCCTCGAGCGAGTCCGATTTCCTCACGGGAGAAGGCGAAGTCATTGCGAGTGAGCACCCAGAACCGGAGGCTCTCGCCTTGCCGGACGAGGTCGTGAGCGGGAAGCAAGTAGTCGTGCTGGAGTACCCACTTCACCCTTCGCTGCCGGTCCTGGTGATTCGCGAAGGCATCCCTCTACAGACCACTGGTCAGGCCTTCGAGCGCCGCACCAGAACCTGTAGACGTGCTTTTACGACAATCGCGACAGTGACGATGACGAAGACGGACGCGGCTGCCTACATTTCCTACAGGACGGGGTCACCACCGGGTCGCGTCCGACCTGCGTTCAACAAGGGTCATGGCTACCCTGTCATGGCAGGCGACGTCTGGCTTCTTCATGTTGGACGAGCACCATGCTTCCCGAGTCTTACGTGGTTGAAAGGAGAGGAAGAACGTCCACATCTCCGAACGAAGGACGCATGGACTCTTGAAGCACCATTCGTTTTTGGCATCACCTACCCTGGCAGGCTTGGAACGCGCTATGACCCCCAGGGATGCAACGCCGCTAGCCGGTTATCTTCGAGTGGTCGTCGACGCTCCAGCAAGGCGAGAAACACCTTTAGAGGGTCATAGCGCTCAGGTAGCAGTGGGCTCGTCTTGACACTGAATCTTGCCGCTGAAGCTTTCAAGACAATGATGAGGAAGGAGAACTTCAGGGCCGCGTAAGGAGCAGACAGACAGACGCGGCGGTGCCAGTGAGACATGTCGTTCGGCAGCCGTGAGAGAAGGCGTCACCGCTTCGTTTATATGCGGTGTTAATTCATTTATTCTTGCTTAGCTAACGTATTTTCATGGGAAATAAAACGTTGTATTGGTTATGTGTTGCCTCTGTATTGGCTTGCTGGATCGATGCCAAACCAGAAACACCACCCTCGCCTTAGGCGTGCGCCGTGCGGTCTTTTGGGGGGAGGAGGTGTTCAACGAGTGCTATTCCCCTCGTCCCAAGCAACTGTCAAGCTTGCCATGAGAAAATTTTCCTCTCATTAAACTCTCTCTCCCTCAAGGAGGAGCATTCACCTCCGCTGAATAGTGATGAGTGCTCAGCAGTACAATTAAGACGTCACGCGCGCCAACCACTCTCGTCACACTTGGACGCCTTTTGAAGAAATCGATTTAACATTTGGGGTTGCACGTGGCAAAACCACCGCAAGATATTCGCAGATGAGTGAGTCATCTGCCGTCACATCACTTCACTCCGCAGACGGCAAAACAATACAGAAGGACCTAAACACTGCACTAACACGTTGGCGCTCCTCATGGAGAATGCACTCGAGTATCTCGAAGTGGAACCACGTCAGCTTTGCGAAAATATTTCCGGAAATCCTTTACACATACGCTACCGATGGTGGAGCTGTCAAAAAAGTACCACAGTTTATATACTTTTTATTTATTTATTTATTTATTTACACTCGTACCCACAGCGCCATTTAGGCATCACAGTGGGGGGGGGGAAGGAGGGGTTACACGGAGAATTTATAAATCATACATTTCAAGAACATTGGTAGTGAAAAACTAAGAAGAAATAGCGGCATATATTGTTGTCAATACACATCAATTACATAATGATCAGCTAACCTAGACGAAGAGAGAAAACAAAAATGAAATATATACTGTACAAACATAAAAAATACAAAAAACGATGTGATCAGAACTAAACACTGCATAAAATTCGACTGTTGCCGAAGACAGAATGAGATGTCAAAGAGCGGCTGCAAAAGCTTTGTTATATATTATGCTGACCTTGTCAGCAGGCAGACGATTCCATTCAGAAATAGATTTGGGGAAAAAAGTGCTTTCAAAAACATTAGTCTTGCAGCTATATTCTCTAACCTTGAGCTCATGATCTGTTCGTCTTGATACCTTGATAATTTATTTAACGTGTTTGACGTATTGGAATAGACACATATAACAAATGATCCTAAAAACTAGAAGAACAGGGTTTTTTTTGTTGGCCGAAACTGTCATTGTGTCACAAGAATGGTAAAGGAGAGCTTTTACTTGTTACGTGTAAGATTCATACTTGATTGTGCTTGCCTTATCTGGAACCTGACTCAACACTATCTTGCCGAAACAATAGAAGCGGTTCAAAATCAGGCAGTCTAATTGATCACTATATAATAACGACCCATTCGCAAGTATCTCAGAAATTATGGCAACAAAAACTCATTACAAAAAAACTCGATTAGAAATCTCGCATAGCATGTATCATAACCAAAGAGGAATTAATAAGTAGAAATACCTATTAGCACCAGCATACCAATCTAAGGGAGGCCAGTAGAATAAAGTAGAATACTCATACATAAACACTTGTTTTGCCAACACCTTCTTTTTAATACCAGTTAGAGAGTGGAATAAAATTCTTGAAGATATAGTAAACTTTAGGGACAATGGGGTTTTCGTTTAATTGTTGTGAGATTGTGACATGTGTATTTCACTTTTTGTACGTTTTTGCTTTGTGCCAGATCATACTAAAAGTTTGTTTGCGTACTGTTATTGTTATACGTTGTTAGATTTTCTGTTGACTTTCGTGTGTGTGGGTGTTCTTTCACAGAAATGTCATTATAGCTCTACTGACAGCAATGCATCTGCGCCGTTGCAGAAACTATATGTACCCACAAATCAAACTGCAACGCATGCGTATTAGGCCATCTTAGCCATGTCCTCTATATATGTTTCTCTCTTCGTTCTCTTTCTTTTTCTCCCTCTCTGCGCTTGCTTTCTCGCCCATCAGTTTTATTGTATCCCACGTCGCACAAATCGGCGCACATGTTCCAGTGGTGATGCGAAAGTAGAAGGAGCGGACGAAGAGAGCTCGTGCTGGAGTCCGGGCTAGTAATGGCGCTGCATAGTTTTTTGTTTACGCGACACCGCTGCAAGAAAAGCTTAACCAGCTCCGCTGTTCATAAGACACGGCTAGCAGTAGGAACGACGCAAGTACTGCAGTTCTAAGAGCAGCGCTTTCATTTATTTTGAAGGGCGCGGTGACGGGATCCCGAATAGACCACACAACACAGGCTGTCACTGTGTGCTCTATTCTGTGTCCTGTCGTTGCACTGTTTGAAATAGCTGTGTGTGTCTACTAACAAGCCCACTTTGCCACCATTTTGAAGCTCTTATTCGATCCTGCGACGGTGGTCTAAGGCAGTTGGCTGCTGACCCGCAGGTCGCGGGATGGAACCCCGGCTTCGGCGGATGCATATTCGATGGAGGTGGTAATGCTGTAGTCCCGTGTGCTCAGATTCGGGTGCACGTTAAAGAACCCCGGGTGGTCGAAATCTTTAGAGCCCTCCACAACATACGTCTCTTTAATCATGTGACGGTTTTGGGACATCAAATACCAGCAATCATTACTATCATTATTTACTGCTGTGTTGTAGCCAGACCTTTCTATGCCTGCGGCTCATGTTTGAACTGCGCGTGTGCTCCGGCCCTTGCCACAGCGCTTTCCGTCGGCGCACGTTCAAACTTTGCTAGCATTCGTTAGGTGCGGAGCATGTAAGGCAGGGAAGTGCTGCTGTCGTTGTCACTTGGCGTAACGCAAGCATAAACCACGTACAGCGTAGTCAGCTGTCGCATACTCAGCTCGCGCTATCGCCTAACTGAAGTCGTCTTCACTTGTTCTCCGAGCGGCATGATGATAATTCTAATGCGTCTTTTTCATCTTGCTCTTCGAGTGCCAATAATGATAATATAAAGTTTGACCATTTCTAGTGTCAGTTAAAAAAAAAGAGAGATCCAGGTGTAAAAAGCGAAACATGAAGCATGTGAGTTATTGGCCCCGAGGGCCCCCACTGCAGCGAGGCCAACGCTACAATCATTCTGTCGTCACAGATAGTACGCGTGAGCTCGCCTTGCTTGCATCGTCATCCATTTCTGCACCAATTTTCAGTCACAATTTTACGATGCTAATTAGACACGAGAGTGCCACCGGGGGCTTTGATTCGTAGTTTGCTTGTCCGTATTATTAGGTCTTACCGCTTCTTAAGCACTGAGCTTCAAAAGAAAGGAAATCACGCACGGTGTCCACAGCAAAAGCACAGGAAATGCTGTGTTCTTGCAGACAACACCACCTGGCATCCTATGAGTGACGTAATCACGTAGGTGGTGTCACAGTATGTCCTCGCGGCGAATAGAAAGAGAAAAAAAATGAACGAAAAAGGAAGGACGTATAAATCACTCGGAACTGCGAGATAAAACACATGAAAGCTGGCAAGGATAACTGGAGATAAATGCAAGAAGAAAGTTCGAGAAAAGCGAAAAGAAACAAAATAATGCATCCCAGCCCCGTACTTCCGCCACGCTTGGCATTCGTATTGATAAGCTGCCTAATTAGTTTTTGCCTACTAGATTAGCAATTTTCTCTAGCAACTCCTTTCTATATGTCATTTAACGTCGTATAGATATTGTAATTTTAAAAATAAGGTATGTTTCAGTAGTAAATCTGTGCAACTGAGAATTGTGACAACACCATTACTGTTTGAACACTGAGAGAAAGATCATTACACATTATTATTATTACTTTATTTGTGTTTCTTGTGCAAAAAGAAGTACTCTTCTTTTTATTCTTACCTTGTGAAGCAAGCAAAAATGTAATACCTACGCCAGCAATGTAAACTGTTACGTGAACCCCTACGTGAAATAAAATTGAATGAAAACGATTCGTCCGTTTTTTTCTTAGCTTCATTGTTCGCAGATACCTTGACATAACAAGGTATGATTTAACAGAGCTAATAGGCGGTTGTACTACCTCGGCCTGTCCCCTCATAAATCCAGGAAAAATTGTTGGCTGCGTCTACAGATAGATCCACGAGGCTATTCTCTATTCTGACGTCAGTGAAACACAATTGCTCTCGCTCATCTTTATTTGTTTCTTCTTTCTTTTTTTTTCTTCGCATTGCGAAATTCGTCCTGCTTAAAGCCACGTTGTGCGCGTCCTCAGAGATGCCCAGAAACGCTGTCTGATTTAGATTCTCACGGGTCTCTCAGTGAAACGTTCGCACCTCACAGATTTTGGCATCATGTGTTTAGGAAAAGTGGTTAACGAATCAGAGCACTTAGTACTCTACTATGGGGAAGCTGGAAGCCATCATCGAGGCATCGGGTGTCTAAACTATATGTTCGAAGATTTACAATACGGAGTAGATAACTATGGGAAACCTTACAGCTGTCCTGGTCGACCAAGCAAGCGAATGATCACAAGTTATGTTGAGAAAAAAGTGTGTGTTTAGAAAAAGTGGGTAACGATTTAGAGTACTCGGTACTCTACTATGGGAAAGCTTGAAGCCGTCCCGTGGCTACACTGAGGAAAATGTCCCCATCGGAGAGCTTGAATCTCGATTTTAGAAAAATTGCTACTGTACTATGGGCAGCAAAACATCATCCCACTGGCGCTGGTGGATAGAACGTGGCCTACAAATAAGCACTGGTTATTTGAGTTTATTTGTGCTGGCTGTTTTTCTAAAATTGGTGATTTTTCAATTGTAAGCTCCTCGGCGATCAGCGGTCTCTAATTGGCAATCAAACTTTTTATTGAGGTGGTATCTATTTCTCCATGGGCACGAAAGGTTGACCATTGTTGTTGAAATTATTCACGTAAGTGCTGCGCTTCTAAGCACATCAATGAAGGTGCGATTCTCGGCATGAAGGAGCAGTTAAAAAACCCTTGCACAATGCGAAAAACATAAAGAAAGAAAGAAAGAAAGAAAGAAAGAAAAGAAAGAAAAGAAAGAAAGGAAGAAGGAAAGAAAGAAATGAAAGAAAGAAGGAAAGAAGGAAAAGAAAGAAAAAGGCTTACCACCATTTTCCCGATACAGCTCCAGCTATTCTTCTATCCACACTTTTGTAGTTCAACGTTGTGTTACTTGATTCACTGTTCAGGCCCACATTTAGCGAAAAGAATCAAACGTACAGCATATTTCAGCCCGCGCACACATGAGGCCTCACACAGTTTGAATTTACGGAAAAGCAATAACAAGTGTCACAAACCTTTAGCTATCTCAGCTTCTTATATTCGCTTATACCTTATGAGCCCATGGAAGTGCAAAGGTTAGAATATAATTCTCGTTTTAGACAGCTGTGTATAGTTCTGTGTGCGTGCCATTCTTTTTAAAGCAAAGTATCATTCTTTTTATTTGCTTTGAATGATTTGTGGAGTGTTACGTCCCAAAACCACAATATGAAAAAGGTCATTCTTTCGAAGTCCTGTATAAATGTGAGGAGAAAAGCACTCTGCCTTGGTTTGCCCGTTATGCGATCGATCTATGAACAGCTCTGGTCTATACTCGAGCTTAAAAAGCCTACACGATAATTCATGCATGATAAAAGCCCCCAATAATTCATGCCGACCTTGTTTAAAGCCACGATGTCTTGTATGTAAGGCGATGCGAGAAACACACAAAGCAACCAGCACACAATCCAAGTTTTCGATTAACATACGAGAAAACCTAACATGCGATTCCTCTAATGTGCTATACCTATTCTAATGCAACGTGTGTAGTATGCATAACATCGGACAAACAGAAACACCATTTAAGATTCACTTCAATACTCACAGAGCCCACGCGAAATCAGCCCCAAATCTACCCCTATAAAAACATGTTAATCTTCCCGACCATGCATTCTACAAACTCTCAGTAACGCTCTTGGAGACAGGATTTAAGTCAAACCGAGAACGTGAACAACGAAAGTCATACCTTATCCACCGATTTAACACCCTCGATAGCGGAATAAATGAGAATCCTGGTACACTTGCAGAATTGAAGCATTAGAAAACAATAACGGCAATAATGAAAATAGTAACTGAGTTTACGGCACTGCAGCTGCGAAGGGCACTGGACAACTCAAAACAATTCCAAGTGTAACTACTCTTCCTAAGTACAACTGTCGTCTGTTTTCTGTTTTATTTTACTACCTAATCAATTGTGTCATGCATGACATGCCAACACCAACCCTGTGCACAGCCGGGAAGCCCTTACTGCACGTGCAATCCAGAAGCGGGCAAGGAATTCGCATTGCGCCCGCTTACCAGCCTCTGCCGCAATACGCGGAACCCCTCTTTCTACAACGAAATGTTGACGGGGCGCCGAGTAGTTAAAGGCTTAAAACTTCCTAAAAAGCCCGCTTACCAGCCTCTGCCGCAATACGCAGCACCCCTCTTTCTACGACGAAAAGTTGACGGGGCGCAGAGTAGTTAAAGGCTTAAAACTTCCTAAAAAAGCTCTTTTTTGCCCCACATCGAACCACCAGAGCCAGGAGGCGCCGTCTGGTCGGGAAGAATGCGTTATTGAAAGGAAGCATACACAGACCGCTGACACCAGAAAGGTGAAGGGGAGAAAGGGAAGAGAGATGAAGGGGGATGTGGAAGCAAGAGTGGAAGGGGGCGCCAGGGGGGAGTCCACCTTGTATTCTTTTTCTCTTTTTTTCTCTTCTTTTCCATTTCTTCTTTTTTTCTGTCTTTTTTCCTCTTTCCCTCTGATTTGAGATTGTATAAAGCTGAGCACCAACAAACTGTACCTTTAATCCTGATGAAGGCCAGACTCTAGGCCGAAACGTCGAAATAAACCGCCTTGTGACCACTTACGGAGGATCTACTTGACTATATATATATATAATTAACGACACGAATATATAATACAGATTGCATCTCATTCAGGTAAAAGTACGAGCTAGCCTCTAAAGTTGGGGTGGAGTGACATGCCACATAGGTCATTCCTTAATATTTTTTAGTGAATGTCTGTGTACGCCGAGTTACATTGTGCACTGTACGGACTTGTCTTCATTACTTGTTAAGGCCTCGTTGTGCCAATCCTCCAGTCGTATTGTAGCTTTCACAAATAAGTTTCATATATACTTGTGGAGCCTTCAAGGAATTAGTGAGCTCGTAGAGGCTCAATATATCAGCAAATCCATAATATGACTACATATCACATACGCAGTGAAAAAGTTTACACCCAAAAGGATGTAAAAAGGGTGCTTTTATGAGAAAGCACTCTTTGCAACACCCTTTACCATCCATAATTGGTCGATTGAAACAATAAGCACCCCTTTGTTTGGGTGCTTGCCCCGATAGCACCCTAAAATAGGTTCTAAGGGTGCTTTTGTGCCTGAGAAGTGTGTAGGTGACGATTCATCAGATGAAATATGCAGCATAAGAAGAACACATAATTATAATATTTTGGGATTTTACGTCTCAAAAACCTCGATATGATCATGAGGGTCGTCGTAGTGGAAAGCTCTAGAGATTTTGACCATTTGGTGTTCTTTAATGGACGCTGATATCGCACAGTGCACAGGTTTTCTACCTTTTCGCCTCAGTCTTAATACGACTGCCATTGCCGGCATCGAACCCGCGACCTTCGGATTGGCAGCCGAGCAGCGTAGCTACTGCACGAATATGCGGATCTTGCGTTAAATGACGGCCTAGACTTAGAATGTGTGAAGGTGCTCTCCGAATACAGCAGAATGCCAGCAGAAGCAAATCGCGTTTCATTTTTAATGGAAATTAACTGCAATCCACGTTACGAAAGCTCACCTTAGCGTTGGTTATAAGCTACATGTTTCTATAGATTATATACAGGAACATAATCTTCGCCCCAGTATGGGTTTGTGTGCGTGAGCCTGCGCATTTGTTCACGTGTAAGCGCGATTGTGTGTACACCCGTGCATGTGTGCGTGCGCGTGTATGTGCGAGTCCGTGCTTGTGTTAAGTGTGCCTGGGCACATGTGTACGCCCATGCATGCATGCGTTTACGGTCGCGTGTGTGTGTGGCCGTATGTGTGTATACGTGTATGTGTGTGCGCCTGTGAATAAGTATGCGTGTGTATCAGCCCGTGCGCCCTCGAATTTCGTGTGTGTGTGTGTGTGTGTGTGTGTGCGGGGGGGGGCACTGCTTAGTGTTTATGTTCCACACCTGTTCAGACTGAGAGTCTATATGGGAGGTGGCTTAAGGAATGGCGGTGGTCAACGCACTGTACACGGACTATTCAGTACATGGAAAACAGCTGCACATTTTCGTACCTCATCGTTGCTTACGAACTTGCTGTGGTAGCTGATTAGGTCCGCTGAGGCGCTTCTACACTCGAAAACGTGGGTTATGACCAATTTACACGAAAAGCTGTCACTGCACTTATGCACAACCGTAGTTTATATTAACAACGTTTAACAAGAACGTGCCCTGGCTTTGCTACAGGTTCTTAGCTAGCTGATTGGGTAACCATATGGAATTATGTGCCGATCATGTGGTCAGCAAAAGTTTGTTATAACAACCTTGGTACGTTTTGTAGTGCGTGACAAGCCTTCTAAACATCCGCGACTGTGGATTAATTTGTTCTAGCTTCGACTACGCATTCAGTGTTTGCGGCACCATACGCGGAATCGCCAGACACAGACAATGCGAAAAGAAATTCCTCTGGAAAAAGGTGTAGCGATGCTCTTCCGCTAATGCCCCCGAGGACGAAATAATTATTTTTTCTGGCCATTCTATGGTGCACTTTGTTTTTCGCAAGTCTTGCTTCACTATTGTTCGCCCACTGCAATCGCATTCCGTCAAAATACTCAAAGAACTTGAGGCTGGTAAATAACCTGCGTCGCTGTGCGGCTGTCTGGAAGAAGAGTTGCCCTTTACAAGAAGTCATTCTTGAAGCGCAATTCGATTGCCTTCCACGTCGAACCGCCGTCCGCCGTATTCGCCATAGCGTTTGCCTTGCGGCGCCGTCTTGGCGGGTTTCCCGCTCCACCCCCCCCCCCCCGCTTACCCCGGCCAGCGTTGCCCCAACAACGGCGGTGTAGATAAGCGAATAGTTGGGTCACCGAACACCTGCGTCGACAGCTGCGGCGCCGCCACCAGTACCTCCTCCTTCTCTCTCTCAACGTTGCTCTCTCTGTCTCATCTGTCTTTCAAATGCGTTGTGTTGGTCTTGGGTCTTGGTCGCTGTGTGAGTTCTAGCGAACAGGTGCATCTTCAATGGTGGTCACGCATGACACCGTGTTCGAAGTGACGCTGGGATTAAGGAATATTGATGGAGCGGCGGACACGGCCAACGTGGGCCTGTTTACGGTGAGTGTACTGTTTTCGTAGGTAGTAATCATACAGCGCTAGCTGGGAAGCTCTGCCGAAGTAGGCTGCCAGCCATTTACAACAGCATGCGTTCGCGGGCCTGTTGCAGATGCCCGATTAAACGTGTGACTTAACGAGTTCACACTGCTATGCGCGATGTTGTGTAAGTGCCTGCATCACTCATACAGTGAGTGATGTGATCACTTAACAAGGGCGCGATTCGCTGCTGATCGCACATTGTCTCTACACTGCTCAAAGTGATTAATACTGTTTCAAGATGCAATTTAGGCTACATCGTAATAACATTTCTATTAATACTCAAATGTGCAGCGTGCTTCTGTAGGTGTAAGCGTAAAAAAAGAAAGAAAAAGAAAAAAATATGTACAGAGGCGCACTGTACGAAATGGCTTTTTTTTTCTTAAAGACGGTATAGTTTGAGGTGCTGATATGCCGCGATGCTTCCAGTACGTGCGCGTCGGTCTTTTAAAATATTTAGGAGACGTGTCACCAGCAACATGGAAAGATCTAGTAGATTTCCAAAGGCGCGTTGTCGTGGCCATCGCCGTGCGTTGTGTTCTCTTGTTTCTGTTTGCTGTTTTCGTGCATTGCTTTCATCTGCGATAACGTTCGGTGTTATAACAGAATCGAGAGAGTATGCGTGACTGTGGGAGCTATGTGCGGTAGCTCTAGCACAAGCCATCGCTACTGCAACGTAGACGGCGTCCGCGCGCGTTGGTGTCATTCGAGCGCTCCTACTTGCTTGATTGTGTTTAACTGAGTATTTAGGCACGGGTTACGTTTGTAAATCCCATGGTCAATAATCGCTAATAACGTGCCCCTGATTGCCATCAGAGGATGGGATTGGTTGTCGAAACATGCCAGACACTTTTTCTAAAAGCAAGCTTTGAAGATTTTTTTAAAAAAGAAATACTTTCATACGTGCTAGGCAGTGCCTATTGCAGGCGCGCAACTCTATAAAAACTGGACGAGCTATCACATCTTTTATCAAATTACAATGAATTAAGATGATTGAATTATAGATGACGAATTTCTGTGCTAGATTAGGTGCACAAAATACATTTTCGCAGCCCTACGTCTAGAAAGCAGGCAAATAGGAAGCACAGCATCAAATTTGGATTAGATGCCATGGACGGAGCTTTTTGTGAGCGTAGAAGGAACGAGAAAATTGTTCATTTTGAATGCCCTTGTAGAGGCAGTCATAATTGCACTGATTGCTGAATTGTCACAATTCCTCAAATTGTTAGAGGCGTAATTAAAGTCAGTACATCTTTTACTTTTTTGCAGACCTCTTCGCTAGTGCCACGCCCAAGATCATTTGTTCTCATGTAAAAAAGAAAGCAGAGATGCCTTCACTGTTTGTACATGAAGAGGTAAGTTTCTTGTGCGTTTTGATTAATGCTACATGTTCTGAATGTTGTACTTCAACATTCAGAATGTTTTTTTAAAAAATGTTTTTCATGTTTTTCACACTGGCTCATTACCGTATAAGAAATTTGATTCTTAGGTGAGTTCAGGCTTTCGTAAGTGCCATTATTTAGCTGTAGTCTTACACTTCACCTCAATTTTGGAATTGGCTGTATGCTGGAAAACTATCCTATCTTTATCATACGAAATTATTGGAATGTATGGGTTGTGTGCTTCGAGTTCAGTGTAATTTCAATTACACGCCATTTCAAAGGATATACACTACACGTTCTTCATATATGGTGCTGCGGGAACAGCACGAACTTCCTTTTATGAGAAGTCATATTTGCTCTTATTACAGGATGAGAGGGTGCCGCTGACGTCCTGCGTAGTCTACCCCGGCCCCAGCCTAGAGCAAGCCTAGTTCCTGAACCTCCACGTGGAGGACCGAAAAATCTTCCGTGTCAGTAATGACGAAAACAGAGTGACAGCACTGATGAGCTGATTTTTTTTTATTTTCAACAATGTCTACGGCCGCAAGGCCTTTAACAACCACCGTGATTGAGTGGCGTTTTTTCGGCGTGAGTTTGATTGATTTGTGGGGTTTAACGTCCCAAAACCACTATTTGATTATGAGAGACGCCGTAGTGGAGGGCTCCGGAAATTTTGACCACCTGGGGTTCTTTAACGTGCACCCAAATCTGAGTACACGGGCCTACAACATTTCCGCCTCCATCGGAAATGCAGCCGCCACAGCCGGGATTTGATCCCGCGACCTGCGGGTCAGCAGCCGAGTACCTTAACCACTAGACCACCGTGGCGGGGCTTTCGGCGTGAGTTTGGAGTTTATCAAAGAAGTTGTTCAGGCAGTACGACGCTGAAAATTTTAGTGTCACAATGTCTGAACAACTTTTTCTAGTGTGGTCATGGTAGATGAACAAATATTTTTATTTGTGTAAGTTATTTTGCTTAAATATAGCTGGACCATTCCATGCCAAACGTCCCAGCCACTTTGGCGACCGTCTGAAATGTATTTGAAAAAAAATTGTGCTGACTTACTGCGTTGAAAACAGTGAACTACTGGAATATTTCAGCGAGAAAAAAGTTTTGTTCATGTGGCTGGCTTATAACTTCCTGGCATAAAGCCGTCTGTGTGCTGTTTGTAGAAAATTTTGTTTTAAATAATACCGCTTATTTTTTCTAAAGCAAGTTCGGTCTACCTGTTAAGTAAATGTGCTTCTGTAAGGTATTTGAAGCTCAATAATATTAGTGCATTTTTTTTTGCCACACTCGCTTCCAAGAATAAAGCCAAAATGTGTTATTTTTGCATTTTTTATTGCAATATTGCACTTTGTATGAATATCTGAGCAGTGAATACTTACTCCACAGAAGGTATATTTTGAGGAAAAAATATCTTTAGACCTCTCAAGCTGCTGAAATATACGAGAAAATATCACGAATTTCACAAAATCGTGATTTTTGTCCGTATTGAGATGCAATTTGCTCCATGTCGTGATACAATGAAAACTCATCATTATACCTAAATTGTAAGAAAATGAAATTCTTTCTATAATAAAAATCTTATCGCAAAAAGGACAGGAAAGAGCGCTGTCGACCGAATTTTATTGAAGGTGCTACGAGCGTTTTTATACTGAGCACAAGAACAGGGCTTATCTGCAACAACACATGTGTGACCATGACAAAATAACTTTAACCGAAAAAAGAATACTCTTTTTCGGAAAAGATAAGTGAAGGTGTACTGATGCATTGATCCTTGGCCTTCCAGAGAAAGAGTTCTAAAATCTCTAATTTTTTCTGCTAGCTTTTTTTTTTCAAAAACCATGTTTTATGAAACCTAAGACTACACTTACATTCTTTACGTTGTCCGGCCGTGAGACTAATATAGCCCATCTTAACATTTAAAGCATGCTGTCTTGCTTGATCATTGAAGCATTGCCCAGTTTGTCCTATGTTTACTTTTCCACATGTTAGCGGTATCTCATACACATTAGATTGGCATTCAGTAAACCTGTTCTAGTGACGAATGGTGCAAGATTGACTATTTCTGTTGCTGTAAGTACATGCACTTTTGAAAGCTTGCAAGGGGTGCAAAACAACAATGTCATATCTGCTGGCTCTTTTCCACCCTTCAGATGTCATGTTAGCACAAGGGTAGGGTCAGGCTTAAAAACCAAATTAAAAGACTAAAAGATGCTGGATATCCAGCCAGAATCATCACGTCTGTTTGCGAAACCCTCCTGCAGAAAGTAAAGTTAAAGAAGACAGGACCAACAAAAAACAATGACCACAACCTTTGCATGTTATACCACATCACGTGTCTACCAATTAAAAAAAAAGCCAGCAGATATGATATTAACGTGTTGTTTTCCACCCCTTGCAAGCTTTCAAAAGTGTGTGTACTAAACAGCAACATGAATAGTCAATCTTGCACCATTCGTCACGAGAATAGCTTTACTTAATGCCAATTTAACGTTTGTAGAAGTATTTTTTATCAGGTAAACCAATGATCAGTGCATCCCTACACGTTCACTTATCCTTTCCGAGAGGGAGTATTCTTTTCACAGTTAAGATTATTTTGTAGTACTCACACGTGTCGTCGCGCATGAACACGGTTCTTGTACTCCGTATAAAAGCGCTCGTAGCACATTCATTAAATTCAGTTGACAGTCGGTGCTCTTTTCTGTCTTTTCTGTCTCTGCCTGAAGTTGTCGCGCTGTGACTAGCACACAACCACGATGAACCAACTCGCCCAAATTAAGCTCTTGTTACGTAACACGTAGACCGAGTTTCGTAAAGAAAGAAGAAGCGGTGCTTTTAAAATAAAAATGTTTCACATACAACACCTAGACGACATTCCAGGAAGTTCAGAAGGCAGCCACATGACCAAATATTTTTCGTCTCCTAAATATTCCAGAAGTTCACTATTTTCAATGCAGCACGAGGTTTTCGAATACATTTGATATGGTTGCCAAAATGGCTGAGACACTTGGCATAAAGTGACCCAGCTGTGTCATTAGCCGTAATTATGCATTACCTCTTCTGTTTTTTGTGTGTCCTGACTCAGTTTTGTGTTCGTTTTAGCTTATTCTGTTTCTGATCATTGTATTGGTTTTTTAAGTATTCGCTAAATTTATGTGTGCGAAAACTCGTATATGTTTGCATGCACATCATTTCTCATAACCAATTGTTATACATCCAGGAATACAAAGCTTAAACCACTGTGATTGTATACATTTGAAAACACTATCCATATATATTTTTGTGTGCATCACTTCTTGGGAACGATTGTGTACATGAAGGCGTATATAGTGAAATCAAGGTGATTGTATATTTTTGAAAGAGCTATAAGTATACATTTGTCTGCATTTCATTTCTATTAACCGATTGTGTACATGAAGCAGTATTAAACTGGAAACCATTGGGATTGTAGATACATGAAATAATTATAGGGATATATTAGCGTGTATTTCATTTGTAGTCTCTATGTACTTGAAGTAGTACACTAAACTGAAACCAGTGTAATTGTATGTTGCAAAGAATTGTCAATAAAGTGAAACTGAAAAAATATAATAAACATTTGAGGTGTTGCATGTGAAGTGTACGTATACGTGAACATGTTACACATCTGGTGAAAAAGTTGTACGGCAAAAGAAAAGTTTATAAGTTTTATTTGCTTATTAAATAAATGCAATATGCAAGGGCAGCAAGGCTTCGTTTTCTGTAACGCGCATTATGCATATACTGTGAAGTATAGCAGAAGTATAGCAGAAGATCCAGCACAAGTTCATACACGATTGTACGTGTTTACATTTTTGCCCACACGAAATGAATGGAGCTCGACAGGTGGCACACCATTGATAATCAGGACCACTTTCTTCAATTAGTGTGTAATCAGGGCATGCTGATATCTATTAGCGCAGTCTAAAAGAATACTGGCACCCCTGCCATGGGCACTCAACACCCTTGTGCACCCTTCTCGCACCCTCCTCAGAGGGTGCTAAAAAGTGAAGGACATCGAAGGCACCCTCCCACAAGGGTGTTTTTGTACCACCCTACAGTTTTTTTACAATGACACCCTATTCTAAGGGTGCATGAAAAAGCACCCTTTTTGGAAGGTGCTGAATTAACACCCTTAGGGTGTCGTCCACGGGACAAGCTCATTTACACCCTTCTGGGTGTGAAATTTTTTACTGTGTACGCTCTATACTCGAACCGGGTCAGCAAATCCTTAGTATGACTATATATAATACGCTCTATCCTCGAAACGGGTCTTCATAATACCACGCGCGTAAAACAAACGCCGTTATCTGCACCATCCACATCGTGGTGTTTAGAAAATTCCGCTATACCACAGGCGCTTTTAACAAAACTAACGCATAACAACGACCAGCCGTGATGAGGCGCTTATATATATACTCGCAGCGGTGATCTTGTGGTTAGTGCTTTACAGATGACCCGAAATAGCCAAATCCGATCCCTGCCGTACCTAAACGTGCACCTAAATCTAAGCACATAAATCTAAATTTATCGTGCACCTAAATATAAGCCTATACGGACCTCTAGAATTAGGGTGTGTCTATTCTCCCGGCAACCGGGATGATTGTTCAAAAAAAAATTTCTCCTGGTGGTCACCTCTCATTGGCTTTCATATGTCACGTGACTAACTGCCGGGCGAATTTTTCTTGTATTATTCTCCCGGCCACCAGGAGATCTTGATCTTACCTAACCTAACGCACGCTAAGCCACATCTGTCCAGTCTGTCCCGCAGCAGCCAGTTTTTCCACTCCCCCCCCCCCCGGCAGTTATTCACGTCACATATGTAAGCCAATAGGAGGCGACTACCGGGAGAAATTTATTCGAACAATTATCCCGGTTGCCGGGAGAATAGACACTGCGCTAGAATTACACCGGCAGCGATATGTGGCCACTGGAGGTGGCATCGATTACGCAGCCTTTACGTCAGCATCCAAACACCTTGACTCCTGGGCCCCCGAGGCTGACCACACCTCCTTGAGTACGACGCTTTCCACCCATCCTCGCGTCCCTTAACTAGCCCTAGCAGTAATGTAGTATAAAGCATTACGGCTTTTTTTTCTCTTGTTGACTCACAGAGTCAAGCAGATTTCGAGACGGAGTCTTCACCTCTGGTCCTCGCAGTGTCGTCCAGGAGACAAAGTTCTTGAAAGCAAGAAAGACCTTGTCGAAAGCACGGCCGTTCAAAACAAAGAGACGCCTCTTCATTCATTGCATTGGAATGGAATGAAAAAACATTATTTCAGTCCTGCAGGACGCGCTTAGCGCTTAGCGGGCGTCTCCAACGTAGAGACTGACAGGGAGTACCTGTCGGCCGCTTCGTGGGCCTGCTGGACGGCCCATTGATGGTCGGCGAGAAGTAAGCTCCTGAAGAACCTCTCCCACTTTCTTGAGGTAGAGTCGGGAGGAGTTGTTCTACACTCCCAGAGCATGTGTGCGAGTGTCGCTGTGTGTCCACATGATGGGCATGTGTCACTGGGGTATGCATCGGGATAATAAACGTGAATCGTGGCAAGGTTTGGGTACGTGTGTGTCTATATTAGGCGTAGGGTTAATGCCTGTGGTCGGTTAAGTTTCGGATGTGGTGGTGGAAAAATGCGGCGTTCCAGGTAAAAGTGCTTTGTAATTTCATTGTACGTAATTGGTGCATCCCGATTGGTATTCATCCCAGCAAGATGAGGTTGCCCTGTGGCAGCGCGGTCGGTAAGTGCGTGCGCTGCATCATGGACGATCTCGTTGAGGTTGGATAGGGCACCCAGCGCCTGGCCGAGATGGACGGGGAACCAGATGACAGTGTGGTGCTTCAGGGCACTCGGGTCCGCATTGCGCAGGATTCGTAACGCCTGGTCGGATATGACTCCGCATTCGAAGGCTTAGATGGCCGGCCTGGAGTCGCTGTAGATGAGTTCCCGTTTGCTGTCGAGCATAGCTATAGCTATAGCTACTTGCTCCGCTACTTCGTGGTTTCGGTTGAGGATTGTGGCTGAGTTGAGAGTCTGCTGCGCGGATGATACCGCGACCGTGGCGAAGGCTTGGTTGTTGCGATAGGTAGCGGCGTCCTTGAACGAGACGTTGTCCTCTTTCATGTCTATGCGCTTGAGAATGGCGGTCGCCCGCGCAAGGCGCCTGCCTCTGTTGTATTCGGGGTGTACATTTCGTGGTATGGTAGCGATCGTGATAAGGTCGTGGATTTCACGGGGAATTAGAATCAACTCTGGGGGGTCCCTGGCCCTCGAGGAGAAGAAGCCGAGCTCGCGCAGAATATGGCGGCCCGCCTTGGTGGTAGTGAGTCGGGTCAATTGCACGCATTCCTGAGCTTCGGCGATCTCTTCTAGCGTGTTATGTACGCCAAGCTCGAGGAGTTTGTACGTTGGAGTGGTGATAGGGAGGCCAAGGGCTCGTTTGACCACCTTGCGGATAAGCGCATTGAGTTGATCGCGCTCAGCACGTAGCCACTTGTGTATAGCGGCAACGTAGGTAAAATGGCACAAAACAAACGCGTGTACGAGACGCAGCAGGTTTTCTTCTTTGAGGCCATGGTGCCTGTTGGCTACTCTACGTACGAGTCGTATGGCATTCTCAGTCTTAGTCCTGAGCTTGTGTACTGTTTGGGTGTTGGTTCCGCGGGACACGATAATCATGCCGAGGACCTTGATGGTGTCTACCCTGGGTACAGTACGACCATCTCTGGTGTGGAGGGTGATATTGCGTTCCGTCAGAGGTTTCCACCCTTTGGGCTTGGCACCCCGGCGTTTGGGCAAATATATCAACAGCTCCGACTTCGCAGGGGAGCACCTGAGACCGGTGTGGTCGAGGTAAGACTCGGTGGTGTCGATAGCCTCTTGCAGGGCGGACTCAATGAAGCCATCCGACCAAGTGGAGCACCATATGGTTACATCATCCGCATAGATAGTATGATTGAGCCCGTCTATTTTTGAAAGTCGTTTGGAAAGCCCGATCATCACGAGGTTGAAGAGCATGGGTGAGAGGACGGATTCCTGAGGAGTGCCTCGCTGTCCGAGCTCCACTTCTTCCGACACTAGGTCTCCTACGCGGAGGACGGCTCTGCGTCGAGTAAGAAAAGAGCGAATAAAGTGGTAAAATCGATGACTTAGGCCGAGGGCTGCGATCGCTTTCAAGATTGATGAGTGCGTTATTGTATCGAAGGCCTTTTCTAAATTGAAACCGAGTATTGCACGAGTGTCCCGAGTGTTTCCGCCGTCTAGAATTTGATGCTTAAGGAGTAACATGGCGTCTTGAGTGGGTAACCCTGGTTGGAAGCCAATCATGTGGTGCGGGATGCAGTCGTTATCTTCGAGCTATCGACCAATCCTGTTGAGGTCGACGTGCTCAGCCACTTTGCCCACGCACGACGTGAGAGATATGGGGTGTAGGTTATCTAGCCTCGGCGCCTTTCCCGGTTTGGGTATGAGAATCGTGTGAGCTAGTTTCCCGGCATCGGGTATCTCCGCTTTTTCCATATTTCGTTGATAGTGTCGGTGAGGTAGGTGACGGAGGGATCGTCCAGGTTGCGTAGGAGCTTGTTGGTGATGCCATCGGGGCCAGGGGCTGAGCGGCCATTGAGCTCATGGAGAGCTCGGCGTACATCTTCAATAGAAAGTCGGCGTCTAAGTTAGTGTTGTCGCTGCCATAGTAATCAGGGTGAGGGGTCACAGGGCCCGTGGGAAGCGGGAGATATTTTTCCACGAGGTTCTTGACAGCATCTTCCGGTGACACTGTCCGTTTAGCCTGATTAAGTATCTTCACGATCGAATGACGCTGATTTGTGCGGGTGTTGGTTTCATTAAGGAGGTGTTGAGGTGTTTTGAGTAAGTTCCACGTTTTGCCATTTCGAACTTGACCATGAATCGAATCACAAATTTCGTCCCACTGCTGTTTTGAAAGGATGCGGCAATGATCCATCATGGTCTTGTTCAGCTGAGATATGCGTTTGCGTAACCTCCCATTAAGGCGCTGGCCCTTCCACCGGGCCAATAGAGACTGCTTGGCCTCTAGTAGGTGGGCGAGACGACTGTCCATCTTTTCGGTTGGAAGGTCTGTGCTGATAGTTTTGGTTGCCTTGTTTACATCAGCTTTAAGCTGGGCCGTCCACGTCTCGAGGCTCGGTGGGGTATCGGGAGGAGGTCGTTCTGCCCGGGTTACGAAAGAGGTCCCAGTCGACTCACGTGTACGACTTGGTCTTCCTGCTTACTGTGGGGAGGTGTGCAGCCAATATGAAGTGGTCGCTACCGAGATCTACCGCAAGGTTGCACCAGCGGGCGTCGGAGATATTCTTGACAAAGCATAGATCTGGCGTAGTATCTCTTTGCGTGGACGTACCAGTGCGAGTGGGGAAGGCCTTGTCCGTAATGAGAATAAGGCCCATGTCATTCGCATTTTTCCAAAGCTCGTTACCTTTGGGTGTGTCGTACGTGTAGCCCCAGGCGCTATGCGCTGCAGCGTTAAAATCGCCCGCAATCACTAGCGGGTTAAGCCTCGCGAGACGACAGCTTTCTGGAACAAGCGTGTGAATCTTTGTCTATGGTGGCTGGGACTACTATATACATTTAGCATGTATACGCTTTGTTGTGATATGTTGCCAGGGAGAGTTTTGACCATAACGTGCTCAATTTCGGGCACATTGAGACTGTGCGCTGTGCAGGTAATCTTGTTAGCGACCAGGGTGGCTATACCACGTCCTCCTGAGGGGCCGGGAAACCACTGGTATCCGGAAAACGTGGTGGTTGGTACTACAGTCTCTTGTAATAGCATGATGTGAGGTTTGGCTTCGTGGCTACGGAGGTATTGCTGCGGGAAAGCTTTCTTGTGGGTGAAGCTCCTGCAGTTCCATTGCCAGATTCGAAACTCGTCAATTGGCCTGGCCATCTTGAAGCATTTAGGAGTTGGCCTGAGCACCCGGCGGGTGCATAAGGGCCGCGTGATGCGGTGGACTGGGCACGGCTGTACGTTGCGACAACGGCTTACCCGCGGCAACGGCAGGGGCGACGACGTGATCAAGATATTGCTCCACTTGGTCCAAACGATTACCGTGTACCGCGAGAGTAGACTACACGAGAGCCATGCTTTCGCCAAGAAAGCGAAGGCTTTCCTTAATCGCTGATAGCGTGCTCTTAATGTCGTCTAACTCTGCCTTTAAAGCTGGCTGGTCGTGGGCTACCGCGCGTCTCTTGGGTGCCCGGAACCAGAGTGGGAGCCGGAGCGTTGCATTCATTGCATTCTTCTTTGCGTTTTCTCGAAGTATATATTTACGGTGGTTTCAATGATAATAATGATGACAGACGTTAAGATAGAGGCAGCCAATCCTTACGAAAATTCTTATTGAAACAAAATGAAGTGAATTTATTGAGCAATGACAACAGGCGGCATTGAAAATACATGACGGTTTAATTTAAATGCCGCTGAGGAAACTGCTGACCAAGATTGAAAATTGGCCGACGACTTTGAATTGAAAAGCCATCTATGAACTCACTATAGATAATATTAAAAAATACTTCCTCAATGGTATTTCAATAGAAATTAGTCAATGGGATTTCTATTGCGAATTGCTCAACAGGTATATTGTCGACAAAGTATTGAAGCAAGCAAATGAGTATTGCGGAACCATAATCTCACAATGAAAAATCAACAATCATTTTTGTAAGGGATATCTGCCGCTTCTATGCGGAGGAAAACAATCATGTACCGGTGATGTCACTGTTGTTTTAAGACGAAAGCCTCAGAGGTCTCATGAAACGCGGAAATTAACCATCAGTGTCGACGCCGTCAATACGAGTGGTGCAAGAAATCATCATCACATGATGACTTCTCAGATCGGCAAAATTTCTGTAGTCCAGAGAGTTTCATTGAACCTGTATGCTGTAGTTTCTTTGATGACATCACAGAACATCGTCGCTTCTTTAAAGGTTGGCTGATCACAAAGGCATCGAAAAACCAGGAGAGGTACAGAAAGGTTGTCATTCTTTGAACTACGGTTTCTTACACCATGCTCCGAACCTAGGGGCAGTGCAAGGACACGGTAGGTGCAGACGACTTTCGGGTGGAGGCGGGAGAGAATGAAGTCATTGGGTGTGAAAAGAAAAAGGTGGCCTGCGTTTTCGAGTGAGGCGACCGCATCAAAGACGTCCTGACAGTGATGTTAGAAGCCGCTGAAGTAATAGTGGTAAAGGTAGGTAAAGAGACTGTGCATCGTTTTTCACTGCTTTTTTTTCCCTGTCGCAATAAAAAGCGTAACACTTGAAGCGTCCTACCTTGCAGCGGTTTCTCAGAAAAGTGCGCAGAAATTATTAGAACATTGTTTTCTTTCTGCGTTTGGTCTCCTTCAATCGCTCGGATGAATGCCCACAACACTGGTCGATGAATGCGATGACAGTTGTGCTGTCGGTGAAAGTCGAAAGCTATAAAACCACGTGTGGTTTTTGTTGGCTTAATCAAGTTTCGATTTTTAATAAAACAAATACCTTAATGGTCGTTTAACGCACGCGCACACTTTATTGTTGTTCTTGTGGGTGGCAGCACACGCCATGCTCGCGTTTCTCTGCCGTTTGCAGGCAGGCATGCAGGCGAGCGAACATACCGCTACAGAGGCTAGAACGTTTCCTCTCTAATACCGCCGGCAGCAGCAGCCTCTGGCGCAACCTAAAGCTGCCTCAAGCGCGTATACAATGCAACTTATACATGTCTATCATTAGACAAAATAGTCAACCTGCCACGATTTCTTGTCCTACCCGTAGATTGGCCACATCAGTGTTAGGTGACGCTAGCGGTCATCCTTTGTATGCTTTCAACATCAGGTCAAAATTATAATTACTTTCTTATGGGACAAAAAAACGCGCTCGTTTCTGCTGATGTTATGAACGGTCTGCTAATTTGCGCCACAACCAGAAAAACAAAATTTTGCGGGTGGTAGACACTCCCTTCAATATTTTGTGGTTTTACGTGCCAATTAAACTCGCGATTTGGTTATGTGGCACGCAATAGTGTAGGGCTGCGACCACCTCCATTATAGGGCGCTCAGCACGACCAATATCAATGCCCTCACATTCGACTCACTTTGCGAGAAACGTATAGCCACCCAACCAATAAGGCAAACCGCCATCGGAATAGCTTTAGTATCAGTAGTAGCAGCAGAATATAGTATTGTGACCACACGCTCACAACTGTTTACAGAAGAAAGTTTGCAGCACAAACACCACAGAACTCTTTTTACGCCTACGATTCGGTCTGCAGTTGACGCCGCGAAACTACGATATGGTTACGAGGTATGTTCTATTGTACAGGTTTCCAGAATTATCTTGAAAACCTCTGGTTATTTAATCTCCACCCTAAACCTAGTAACTGGGAGCTCTATACCCATTCAAATGCATTCACTCTGGCCGGGAATCCAACTCACGACCACAAGCACAGTAGCACGACTCGTTAGCTGATAAATTACAGCGGCGAGTTGCAACGCGCACTGAAGATCTCTAATCTTATAACGCTTTTACTATAGCGTCGAAATTGATAATCACAATGCGATTCTTGCCTCGCTGTAAACTTTAGTGGACGACGAAGTCGCAAAAAATGGCTGGCGTCTCTCTATCCCAGGATACCATGAACCCGAGGTGACAGCTTGGCCCTCTTCCCCAGAGGTCGCCTGCCTTCAAGGCGTGAAGTTGTCAGTTGGGCCTCCACCCACTATCATGGTGTGTAGATGTAGACGCAGATCCTAAACATCTGTTTCGCACCCAGCACAGCGATATGTGGCATTGCTGGGTTACGTCCACACTTCCATACAATATGGTAGAGTGTATCCCTTGCAGATCAGCATGTGTAGTTGTTTTGGCAGCGTAATTGTTTGTTAACACATTGTACGCGGAGGTGGGTGAAGCGAAAAGCGCAGGTGCACTGGCGTCACTCGCCTTCGCTTGCTTCGCGCAAACGGAATCCAGCAGACATAGCTTGTATGAAAAAAAGGAAAATACAACACAGACGTCAAGAAAGGTAGGCGCTACAGTAATGACAATTCGCAGTGCTTCGCCCACTCGTCACACTTGAGTCAGTGAAGATGCGTCCATTTTCTTTCGCTTGTTTAAGTTAAGGCGATTCGCACGCACATTTAATAAACATACACATAGTGCACTGTATACCATGCGAACGCTACACTCGTTTCGCACGATATACGGTGCATGGCGTTATACGCTAAACGAAGCTCTTGCATTGGTGCCTCGATCGCATTTTGCTTCTCGGAGGGCACGCAAATGCGTCGCTGAAGTCTTCCTTGTGTTTAAGGGGCTCGTTGCACAGCGCCGCGCCGTGTTGCGCCCCGCACTGCATGTAGCACAGCATCACGTAGAACAGCTGGCGTCCCGACAGAGGCACGTCGGGCAGCCTCTGTTCGTCGAAGGACGCCTCCGTCTTGAGCACCGCCAGCGCGACGTCTATTGCGGCGCCGGACGCCATGTGGAGGCCCACTCTTCGCTCCCATTCGGCGTCGGTCTCCCTCGGTCGCTGAAACAAAGTGCGACCCATAATGGCATTCGATACTGATCGTGCCGTAAGCTTATCTTTACATCGGAAGAAAACGGGAGGGCGTTTGAGCTTCGCCTTCAAGATTTGATAGAGATGGCGTAATCTGGCCTGGTGCGAATCAGCTTCCGATGCTTCGGTTCATGCCGCCCCGCCGTGGTGGTCTAGTGACTAAGGTACTCGGCTGCCGACCCGCAGGTCCCGGGATCGAATCCCGGCTGCGGCGGCTGCATTTCCGATGGAGGCGGAAATGTAGGCCCGTGTGTTCAGATTTGGGTGCACGTAAAGATCCCCAGGTGGTCGAAATTTCCGGAGCTCTCCACTACGGCGTCTCTCATAATCATATGGTGGTTTTGGCACATTAAACCCCTACATATCAATATCGGTTCATGCCTAAACCATGCCGTTAGGAAACGAACGACTGTGTGCGTAACACTGGTCATTTCATAGTACCACTGAATGCCTTCTGCAAGCGCAGTTAGGTGGCCCCTGGGCCACATTTATTCCCGTTCCGAATCAGCGAAACGTCCGACGCACGTCGGCAGGGCAACACGCGAATCTACGCAGCTGTTCACAATTGTTTATGATTCTGCTGCCGATTACAATTAAGTATGTCTTATCAATTTATAATCGGTGGGCCATCGAAACACCAAAATCGTTGTTCAATTCACATCTTTCGCGGTGGCTGCATTTTCGTTGGAGGCAGAAATATCGTAGGCCCGTGTGCTCAGAATTGGGTGCACGTTAAAGAACCTTAGGTGGTCTAAATTTCTCGAGCCCTTCACTACAGCGTGTTTCATAATCATATGGTGGTTTTAGGACGTTAAACCCCACATATCAATCAATCAATTCACATCTTTCGCCGCCTGGCGCGAAACGCTCGCGCCACGCAATACACGACGCCTAAAGGAGACTTATGCCACTAAATAACATTCGTATTGTGTTCTATTCCCATAACCACTTCGAACAGACAATGTGGCCCTGATGAAACCCCTGCGTGCCAACACTGACGCCCTGGCTTCAATTCCCACTCGGACCCAGAAATTTCTATTATTCACTTTCTTTGAATACTTCTCGCTTACAACCAACGACACCGACCCTGAATACCGAAGGTACCCGCTATGCGTCTGTAAGGTATTACATGCACGTTACTGATCCTGCATGTGGCTAATGACGATGAAGAATTGTAGCTGAGAACGTTGCAGTACGTGGGAAGCATTAAACCACACAATCGTTGCGTAATCAGCATCGCGTGATGAGCGGTTGTTATTTTACTCTTCTTCCTCGCTGTACACCACAGATTGACGGCATTCCTTGCCCGATGTTGATTTATTTGATTGATCTGTGGGGTTTAACATCCCACAACCACCATATGATTGTGAGGGACGCCGTAGTGGAGGGCTCCGGAAATTTCGACCACCTGGGCCCTTGCCCGATGCGACGCCTGTATGAAGTTCTTTTGCCAATGAGATTCACGCACCAGCATCGGTGTGGGGTTGAAAACTACTAGAATGCAGGCGGCACGTGTTCGAATCCTATTCGATTCTGCGTATATTTTTGTGACTACTTTTTTCATGTCTGTGTCTATCGATTACTTTTTTTATGTTTATCGGTTACGACACCGACAGGGACTGGCGTTTAAGGACTACGCTAAAAAATACCGGGTTTTCAACGAAGGTACCGATATGCTTTGCCGCTTCGTGTAACCTCAATTAAAGTCACGTCCATTTTCGTATATTTTACTTTTTAAAAATAAAAAAAACACGGTTTAAAAAGCAACTAACTCGTTATTAGGTCACTGTGGAGAATGTACACCAGCATACAAGTATACCATGACCTATGTTTCTGTTGCGCACACTCCATACTTGCCCGTTTTATCTAGGCCCTACAGATGTCGCCATTTATCCGAATGAAAAATTACCCGTATACTGTCGGCGGGACGCTAACCTTCTAATCACAATACACGATGTTCTACGAATAGAATTACGACTGCGGGGGGGGGGGGGGGGGATGCTCGCTTGTCTGCTTTGTAGAGTATTTGTGTGTACTTAGGCCTAGTCCCCGGTAGTGTTAGCCAGTGCATGCCTCTCGCTGCCCTGTTTCGTGGCAGTAAAAAAATTCACGCATCCCTACGAAGTTAATCATGAAAAGTGGGCAACGCTGAGCGTATTGTATCGGTGAGTAACCACACGTTACCCGACTGTTGCCCCACATAATGTTAAGTTAGTGGCATCAAGTGTATATAGAGATAAAAAATTTTAATTATTTTTTTCTTGCTGTCATCTTAGGCGATTCAAGAAGAATTTTAAAAATTGGCGGATTGGAGTATATGCCTCTAAAGTGAATCCAAGCACTGACCACCTTATACCGGTGGCGAGACATACCACTTTAATACGGGCAATCTCTTCGGATAGAGTGCTCGAAATGTCCCTTTGTGTTACGGGTTTCCCTGAAGGAATAAAGTATACATTTAGGGCTTGTTTTCCTTGTTAGACACAATAATAATCAGATCTAACAGACATCTAGGCGCATTTTAGTAGCGATCAACTCATGAGTACCCTTATCGATGATTTATTTTCATGGGAAACAGCGATCTCTTACCTTACTCCCATGTCGAGGTTGATGTCTATTGTGATGCATACAATATTCTTTTGAAGTCTATTGTGAAGTCTTTGTGCCCCACATACATTTCTACTATAGCAACGGTTCAATACCGGGATCACTATGAAAGACAAGGCAAGGACCTCAGGAGCTTGGAGCCGCTCGCTGGATTCCGTGCTGACCGGTTGTGCCCTCGCGATCACCGACGTCAGCGTAGCTCTGACCTACTTGGCTGGCCCTACGTCATATCCCGACGCCGATCTCCGACGACAGCGCAGCTCTGACCTACTGGACTTGCCCTACGCCATCTCCTGACGCCGACAAGAGCTCTCGCAAGTGGTGCCCCGTCCTTGGACTTCTGTGACCGTGTTTCCATCTTTCCTATCTCTCCGATCCCCTCGATATGTCCTCGCTCGCTGTCCCAGCGCATCTCTCTCTCTTTCTCTCTCTACACCTTTATTCCTATCCTTTTAATCCCTCCTCACCCCCATTCCTTGTGAGCTACTGCTGAGGTGTCGCACCCTGATGCAGACAGTTACGGGGCTCACTTTTCTTTTCCCTCTTATAGCCACATCTCTCAAGAGCTTCGCCCTTAGAGCTCGCTCGACTTACGTCTTCGTACATTGCCGCGTAGAAGCAGCTTCGGAAGATATCTAGGGAATCGGTGCTGTGTCCCTCGTGACGAAGGTCGACGTAGCTGAAAATGGTGGCCTTGGCCACTTCGACGCCAAACGTGCCCAGGCGCACCGGCGCGGGCGCAGACACGTGGTACACAGGTGGCGCTAGTACGGAAGGCTTGAGGGTGTAGTCTAGCCGGTCGGGATAGGCGAAGAACGCGTACAGTTGGTCCCGCAGCATCCACGTATGAATCTGCGTACCGATGGCGTCCGCGTCTGTCTGACGGAGGGCGTTAGCAGCGTCTCGCACGTTCCTCACGAAGCTCACCTCCATGTCCGGAAAACGGGAGAACCTGTGGCCAGCAATCGAAGCGCCGAAAACTTCAGAAACAGTGCGAAAGGTACAGAATTGCTTCTATTTTCTTGGCACGCTTTTTCCACTATGGTGGTTCGGTGCCTACAGAACCAGAAGTTTCTAGAAAGGATCATACAGTGCAGACAGAATAACATGCTGCTCGTCATGCTTTGTACCCCCCATCCCCTTCATGCAGTACTCTGAAAAGGGCCTTTAAGGGTAATTAAATGATCATGATGATTATGATGACGACGACAGTGCTTTGAAGACTTCGGGAGCTTTCAATGCCTCAACAAAACGAAAACTGTTCATCGTTGTCAACACGAGGGATACTAAATATCATCACCTCTTTATGACGCCACCCATGACGGTGATCATGGCATTACGGAAAATGAAAATTTCGTAGTTCACATGAGATAACATCACGTTACGACGTCGTAGTCACGTCAGATCACCGCTTTGTGAAAGTTGGGTCGATCATGTGAGCAGTGCAAGACGAGGTAAGGTGAGAAAGGTTTGCAGCGCCTCGAATCCTGGAGGCATTGACACGACGACGTCGTTGCAGGTGATCGCGTTAAATTAAATCATGTGAACTCCATACGATGGTCCCAGTTTGTGCCAATTCCTGAGTTAACACGAAATCAGGTGAGGTGCACCTGTAGGTTTTAGTGGCATCGATACTGCGGGCACTGCAATTGCATATTAGGCACAGAGGGAGGTTGGGGAGGCGGGAATAAATCTACTTTTTACGCAGACCGCATAGCGCAGACCCGAACGCAGAACAAGAATAGTCCTAACTTACAACACACCCCCATTGCATATAGTGCTGGTACGTACGCACAGTGCCTATAACTACAAAAAAATGAGTATTACAGGCTTCAGAAAAAATGAAGTACCACGCAAGACCTACACCGCAATTGTAGGCCTTTTGATAATGAAGGCTTCTTGTGCATGCCCCATCATTGTCTTGTTCTATGTAAGAATCTGCGCTGTGTATTATTCTTAAGCGAGCACCAATGAACATGGTCAAACCTTGTTCCTTTTAAGATCAATACTTCCACAGGCGTGCGCACGAGGTTGGGGGGGGGGCGCAGAGCCAGCTCCATACATTGACATAATAGGGAGGGGGAACTGCGACGAACCCTCACCATCTCCCCCCCCCTCTTGAAGAGGAACCCCGCACACGCTTATCAATGCATTCACTGAGAAGACAAAGACGACGGCTGCTGCTTTCGAGTTGTCTCGCGTAAATACAGAAGGGCTATGCGAGATCGATCTAACCTGGCCTCGAGGTCATGCGCACTGGCGATGTTCATGATGCTGAAGACTACGTCCATCTCAAACCAAGGGTAGGTGGCCCTGTCGAGGCTCTGGTACACGGTGCGACGCACGGCCCTGGCGATGCGTGCAGCGTCGGCACGCACCGGTTCTGTGTATACGCTCGCCACGAACGGCACGAACAGGGCCACTCCCATGGTCACTAAGGTGAAGGACAGGCACGCGCGCTGGTGTTGCGCCGCGACATCCTCGCCGTAGCCGTGGTAGTTTGCGATCAGTTGTCGGTTGGCGAACCACGAGGTGAGCTGGACACACAGCCAGCCGATGACGAGCTCGACGACGGACTCCTTCTGCGCGATCAGCTGCAGCGCCACCAGGAAATACTCCCGGTGGCTCGTCGAGATCGTGATCTGGATGTGTAGCACATGAAATAAGGGTCTTTGGTGCCTTTAGGTGAGTTTACTGTTGGACAATCCGCATAATGTGTTTAGAATAACTGGTTAACGATTTATAGTACTTGGTACTCTACTATGGGAGAGCACTAGTCTGTCCCGTTGGCCTAGTGCTTATAGCACTAGGCCCATAAACTGTTAGATAAAGCCTCTCTGGCTGAAGCTGTTGCAGTAATGTGTGCTTAGAAAAAGTTCTTAACGATTTAGAATAAGAGCTACTCTACTATGGAAGAACATAAAGCCGTGCCGTAGGCCTTGGTTATGTAAAAAACGCCCACGCATATCCATGAAATAAATGCTGATGATGGTGCGAAGCAGTATGCATCAGATTATGTATTATGGCCTTCTGTGTTGTTCTGGTTAACAGCCTATTATTTTGATCTTGTTAAATTTGTGTTCTGTCATGTGATTTGAGTGATGGGTGTAAATGTCAATGTATTTGCGGTGTTTTATTTTGTATGTTCCGGTTAACAGCCTTTTGATATTTTTTTTTGTTCTTCACAGATGTTCCGGTTTCTACGTTCGTTGTAGACAGCGGGCGGCGGTTTATGGACGGAGGGACATTGGGCGGAGTTAAGGTACTTCGCTCCTAAAAATTGGTCAGCTTCGCACAGCTGGTGCAAATACCGAGAAAACAGGGGACCTAGTGGCAACCTTTTCATTCCCTCCTCCTCACCCTAGCTTCCCTATGCCCCTGCCATGCCACATTTCACTATGCAATGATACGCTGCGCCGCTCACTTTCATCTTCCTCACCATCACATCAGTCCTCCTCATGCTCGGTTCTCATTAGCATTTTCGCGCAATACTATAGAAGGCTATGCTGTGATTTCTCTTTCTCTCTCTTTGTTTCTTCCTATCTCTTCCGCTGTCACAGCTAGGTTACGCTATTTTGTGTACGATACGCGCGCAGAAACAAACTGTCTATCAACTCCGGGATAAAATGAGCAGCAGGCTAAACTCCGGGGAAGCTGCCGAAAGAAATGTCGCGTTAAAATCTTGAAAAGTGAATGGCCGAGCGTCTACACGAATATTCAAGTATAGCGAATTATGAAAATAAGTGTACGTAGCATCAAAACGAAGTCTGCGTTCATCGTTAGCTCAAATAAACAACGTATGCTGCGCCGGTGAATGTTTATAAAATATATTGTTTTCAGTTGCTCATGTCGCGTAGAAGCCACGACATTGTGTGCAACTAGTGGACTGGACCTCCCTATAGGGAGGTCAGCCAAGGGGCTACCGGACATCTAGGAGCACAGCCACGTTTGCTTATAGCGTTTTAGATAAGTTGTACCTGTAAATCCATCGGGCTGTGCACGCCTATATGCATGCGTGTTGGATGTTGATGATTGATTGATATGTGGGGTTTAACGTCCCAAAACCACTATATGATTATGAGAGACGCCGTAGTGGAGGGCTCCGGAAATTTTGACCACCTGGGGTTCTTTAACGTGCACCCAAATCTGAGCACACGGGCCTACAACATTTCCGCCTACATCGGAAATGCAGCCGCCGCAGCCGGGATTTGAACCCGCGACCTGCGGGTCAGCAGCCGAGTACCTTAGCCACTAGACCACCACGGCGGGGCCATGCGTGTTGGATGTGCACAGGATGTTATCGGAAGGTGTCATTGTGGTGTGCAAGGTAATCATATGCACACAATGTTATGTGGGATCACATTTTAATTGCAGCATATCTGAATAGCAAAACCACAAACGTATCACTTCTTCTGAGTAGGTGATAAGTGTAACCATATAATCGCTATAACGGTAGTAAAGTTTCTTATATGACAACTCCTACTTTCGCTCGCTACATAGCTATTGAATACTAAATGAGAAGTAGCTCTCTGCCTCACGTGTGTAACGCTGCACGTACGTGCGTCCGTACGAACGTACCGCAACCCGTTCCCCTCACCGCAGAGGTTGTAGCGGTACCAAGCATAGGTCCCGCCACAGCTGCGTGTTAACGCAACGCCGACTAAATTTCAAGGCCGAAAGGATGCCGCACTGACATCAGAGGGTGGGGGCCCAGTTACGCCGCGAACGCGGCGGAAAGCCTGTGTTTCGTTTACGTTTTAGGAGAACCAACGCTCCCGCTCTCACAGCTGCTGCGGCTAGATTGGGCCGAATAAAAGATGTGGAAAAAAAGTCTTACTTAGCATGCTCAGTTCGGCAACTGGGCCCCCAACCTCTGACGTCACTGCGGCAGCCTTTCGGCCTTGAAATTTAGTCGGCGTTGGTTAACGTCACGCTCCCCTCGCAGGTGCGCCGTGACATCACTCTCTCCCTCACCCGCACCACGCTCGCCGCAGCACCCGAAGCTGCAGCTAACTGCCGGCTTCTCCGTCCGCAACACCCTTCTATCTCGCTTCGCCCTCTCCACCTCTTTCAAAGCTCGACCGAACGTCGAATAAAAAAAAACTCTTTCGGTTCATTTATCTGCGATGAAACGTACACGAAACCTAACCCGCCTCCCGTGTCCTTGCGTTTTGAAGAAATGCTTACCAAGTAAAGGCCAAACCTCATAAACACGAAAATTCATGCGACAGCGACGAGCGACGCGACGTAGATTGCCTTCGCGCGAACTGTCGCTAGCGCAGGCAAACATCATTCACGCGACGGGTTCGGCGAGTGAACTCCACTGTTGCTTGCATAAGGCCGTCTACTCGTACCAAGAAAACCGCGTAGTGAGTGGTATGCTATTTAAAAATAAGATATATTGCTGCGTAATGAAACGAAAAGTGTTTATTATTGCCTTGCAGCACTTTTTTATGTGCACGTGCATAAACATTACGTTATGTTTTCGTTGTGCACGCGTGACTCGGGCAGAGAGGTGAGTGAGAGGAGGTGGCGATTTCGCGGCACATGACGAGAACCGGCAGTACGTCATTCATGTACATCCTGTTCCGGTGCTTTGAGCACAGTACTTCCGGGCGATGGGCGACGGTTTGCAAATTGGTGAACCGAGCGATAGCGCGAAAACTATCACGCGACACGTCGCGTGAACGCCCTGTTTCATCGCTCATAGCATCGCTCGTCGCTGTCGCGTGCATTTTCGCGTTTGTGAGGTTTGAGCTCAAACGCTACACCGTGTTTTGCTTCAAACCATTCTTCTAGCACCCGTGTCGACGCCCTTTTCAGCCGGGTGAACGCCGTGCGCACCGCTGCTCCTTCGCATTCAATAGAACCCTTGTCAAAACGACAGCAACACTGGGCGGTGGCGTCCATGGTAAAGGAAGAAACTACCACAAAAGAGTGCATCCACCGGACTCCGTTCTTTTATATTCCGCCTTCGTCATGGCAGCGGCGTCCCACGCAGTTATACGCTGAAGTTGTTGCTGCGGTCGCAGGGACGCTCTGTCGTCGACTTGATTTGCTAAAACTCAACTAGCCTGTCTGCATTTAGAGGCAGAAGGCAAAACATATCACTTTCTCACCTGGTCCTGGGGAAAACAGTCGCATGGAACGTCGCTTGCATAACGAAGGCGGAATAAAAAAGAACGTAGCCCAGCGGACGCACGCTTTTCGTGGTCGTTTCTTCCTTTACCATGGACGCCACCGCCCAGTGTTGCCGTCGTTTTTGCAAGGGTCTATCAGGGTTCCCATCGGGGAGTTCGTCCATAGCATTTTTGGGACAAGCGCTCACTGCAGGTTAGTTGTAAGTATCAATATTTCTCCTAAAGTTGCAGCGCGCCTCTCAGTGTAAACATGTCCCCGCACCTCTTCGCTTCCGGTGAGGTCGTAGTGCCTCGCGATGGTAGTCGTCCACCGTTCCCACGTTCCGGATGTGTCGTAGGGGCTTCTTTCGAACACGTACGCTCGGGCCGGCATGCTGTACAACTGCAGAAGCGGTTCCAAGACCTCGGCCTCGAACCCAAGCATATCTTCGAAGGTGACGCCGTCTGTTACGCCGGCCCCGTAGTGCGTGTACAGCGTCTCGAAGTACTGTCGGTGGGCCGGCGACCCCAGCCCGAGCCTTAGAACCGTCGTCTTGAAGAGGTCGAGGCCTCGAGTAGGTTTCACAATGATCTGCAAAATCAGAGAGAAAGTGGATGCTTGGTCGACGAGGTACGACGGACTAGAAACAAGAACACCCCAAAATACAAAGCACTAGTATAGGCACCCGGAAATGCAGTTTACGAGATCTGATAGTAGCGCCAAAACAAACAGTAGGCGCAGCATAAGCGAGCCTTCCAATGCGTAGCCTAGCGAGTAGACGCAGCAAAACCGAACTTGCACGTGCATATAATTTTCTTTTTTAGTTGCGAGCAAGGGGGTCACGGCTGATTAGGCGCCCAGGAAACGTTCTTTGAAAACGTGCTAAAAGGGGCACTGACACTTCAGCGTGTCACTGTGTTCAGTGAGCGTTCCGTTGTCTCTTAGTATCCCTGGTGGTCGGTACCAACAATGCTGAGGCGGCCCGAAGAGCTTCGTCGCGATCTCTCGTCTACTGTCGGGTGCCTATAGGAAAGCTCACGAAGTCGCTTATGCATTCACATGAAGAGCAGGTTTGACCATATTGAGCTGACGAGCGCTGTGCACACATAGGGCGTTCACGACCACGTCTGCAAAAAATTAGCTACGCGCCACGTAAATCGACCGAAATTTCACCAAACTTCAAGTTTAACGCTGCTTGGCCTCCTCGCGGACGCGCACCCCCATATGAAGGGACGAAGTACAGGACGGGATGCAGGTCCGTCCTCTATGTAGATTTATCTTATCTAAAGTCGCCAACCGTAGCCCGTAACACTTCAATTATATTTGGTACATGCGCAGTTTTGTTTTTCAATTTGTTGCTCGAATGACTAAAACTTGAGAGCAATAAAGAAGCATACAGACGAAACATGTGCGTTTTTTTTAAATTTTTACTGCGAATCGCAGCGAGCCTATTCTGCCTCCGCTTAGCATGCGTTCATACTCAGGCGCTTTGCGCATCGTGAAGAGGCAACCCCTTACAATGAAACTACGTTTTGTACACCACGTTCCAGCACTCGTCAGGCTCATCTATCTTCCCTCGTTTATCTATATGTTCAAGCATGCTGCCCTGGCTGATAATACCACAAGTCTTGCGTCCATACAGATGTCGCACCCCGCATGTTCCGATTGAAAGCCAAGCGATCGGCGAAGACACAGTCGGCTTAACTTTTATAGAGATGATGCGCAGCGCTGGGAACGCCACCTCAATAAGCTTTATGCCACAGCACCACTCACGTCCCGGGGGTGCGGGCTGGTTCGGGCACAGTATACCTTGTTTGAACATGGCGTGTCCATGCGTATGAGCCAAACGATTCTCCCGCTCTAGTGCCGAAAAGAGCAGGGGAGGGATTTGGCTTGCGAAGACTACACGGGACGAACAGCAAGGGCTTCAAGCGTGCCACCTCGCATCATGCATGGTTTCGCGGCGCTTCAAAACACTGGCTTTCTCAGCTTCTAATGAAACAGTTGGAAAAATTCTTGTGGCAGTCTACCTTGTCCGCCGAACCTTCCGTCCGCCAGGCGAAGAGCTGGACAGGACGCAGGCGAACTGCAGATGTGCACGTACCCTAAGCTCTCACTGTGTAGCAGACTACCCGAATGCACATCCTACATATATATGGAAGGTCCGGCGTATTGACGTCGCCACATTAACCCACAAGCTCTGGCAATGTATCAGAAACTCGGAAGGTGCTAACTCCGGAACCCTTCCACAGCGGTGGGCCGCTGCCTTGCGCAGCCCCAACGACCAGCCTAGAGCCTTCCAGCAGGCACTAAGCAGGTCCTTTAAGTTCACCCACCACCAATGACACCGACACCGGAATGTCTGCGAAACGAGCTCTGTAACTTTATCGCGTTAGATATACTACGTGCTACGTGACATGAGCTGCCAATACAAGAATGATCGCCCCTAGACGTCTTCGCGGCGAGCAGCGCCAGCTGATTACCACAGGTAGAAGCGCACAGATATACACGATAAAATTAAAAGAGGACGACCTGTGCCTGCTGGAAACCAGGGTCTTCCAGCAGGCACTGAGTCTTCGCGTGCAAGGCTGTCAGGTATCCACGTGGGGTACACCTAACACCCGGTCGGCTAAAGTTTTGCCAGACTGGAACTAAAGCTGTTAGCAGCCCGAGCAATGCTCATTATTGAATGGGCAGCACCTTCCAGTGCCTGAAAACCTAATTATCCAGTATTTCACCTGGTAAGGGGACCTTTAAGGCGACTCGCCGGTAAAATCTGCTGTTTTCCTTTGTCGATGTATCTTGAGTTAATGTATATGCTACCTTTAGATATGATATAGAGGGAGCTTATACTTCAGATATGTCGACTGGCCCTGCCACTCTTCAACAACTTTTGAAGGGGAAGATACTAAAAATCTCCGCAAGGTGCAGACGGAGTCTTTTGAATGCATCGGGGCTCAGCAACATATATCGTACGTTGTACCGTGACGCTTGCCCGTGGTGCGACGGTTCATCAACTTTATTTCACATCTCTTTGGAGTGTAACCGAGAGCCAGAGAATCTGAACTCTTTTTTTTTGGACAACACTATTGTAGGAAGTTCGAAGCAGTGGGAGGCGCAACTTGCCAGCTCGGACCCAGAGGTGCAACTAGCACTCGTGAGTCACGTTAGGCGAGCGGCGCAAGCTAGCGGAGCCCTGGACTTAGGGCCTCAACCTCCATGCATGCTCTGAATACAATTTGTGCCCCTTCCCTCAAAATAGAGGTTTGCTATTATTCTTCTCCATTTAACGTAAAGCTGCCTCCGAGCATGACCTCCGAGATTGGAGTCAGTTCATCTGGCTTTGCATTGGCTCCGTGATCAGACAACTTTTTGAAAGCCACAACGCTATGTAATGAGTCTAATGACACCCATGATGTCTTGTTACGTACGTCATAATGACGGCATGACAATGTCGAAAATTTCAGCTACTTCTGATGCCGCCGTGGCATCAATGGTAACGTCAAACTTGTGATGATTTATTCAACAATATTTTGCACCACTCGTTCGTGACATTGCGGGAGGCGAGACACCGATGGTTGAATTTTGCATTTGAAGAGGCATCAAGGCATATCTCCCATAAAAAGAACACAGATAGCATCACTCATGCACTTACAAACGTCAACGGTGTAGACGTATCATTCTTGTCAGAGTACTCTGGCTTTTGCGCTGTCTGTGTTTAAAGCTAGAGCGAAAAAAAACCTTTACGCTTATCTCGCATCGTCATTACACAGCCGCTACATAACATCCGCCGCGTCCCGATGACCTTTAGCCGCCGGGGCGCAAAAGAAGGCGCGTTTGTTCGGCTTTGGCAAAACAACAAGAGCCGCATGGATCAAGCGCGAGGTTGAAAAATAGGAGAACGCTCCTGGCTCTCGGCCAGCTTGGACACCGTGGTGTCCGAGCCAGGAGCGTTAATTCGCCTGGCTCTTCGTATGGTGGCTGTGCACAGCCACCATACCACAGCCGCAGTTCTTGCTCTTTCGTCTCTGCCACACATGCATTGCCCCTGCGCTTTCTCTGATCTAAGTCATGTCACGCTATCCGCTGCATAGAGGTGTCACAGCTGCCTTCGATAGGGGCCTAGCCGCTGCGATAACGGCGTGCCGAGGAGTCAAGCCTTCTGCGCCTTCCGTCGTGGACACGCAGGCCAAAGTGATCAACTCTGCCTCGATTCGGACGACGCATACCGAGGCGGCCAACCAAGTTGTCTATGAACTTACGACGCAAAGGCCGCCGTCAGGTTACTTAGGAAAGGCCGAGTAGCCCGGCAGATTGGTGAAATTCATGGAGGTGGCAAAAAGTGTGGCAGCTCCACCACGGCTACTGTTTACTTGTGCTACTTTGCGAAATAAATAATTCGTCGGAAGTCAGTGCTGTGCAAGGGTCCCACCATGGTGCCTTGTCTAAGAAGGTGCACCAACGTATAGACTTTCACTTTCTTTCAAGTTGGTCGGTTATGGATCGCGTTGACATTCAACGGATTGTTGTTTACCAAACAACGAGAGAGGAAGAGTTGTGCCTAAAGTTTTTTATTGCGTGCTACAGCTCCAAACATTTAATTCTCTTAGCGCAACCTTGGTTCCTTTGAGCGCCATCTGAAACACACACTGAATCACACGCACGCGCACATTCACACACACGTAAATGCGCGCGCGCGATTGGGAATGGCACGATGGAGGTGTTGTACCACTGTAAACTGTCCCAATTAAATAAATTGATAATCAGCTCCTAATTATAATTACAACGTCATGGTTTGAACGAGCGGGGACAAGGATACGATTACGATGCATGCCGCAGTATAGAGGGCTCTATTCTTTTGAACCACCTGATATCGAGCGTGCACTGACAGCACACACTCTGTGGGTCTCTAGCATTCCATCTTCATCGAAATACGATCGAATTCGCGGTTGGGATGTAACCCATGACTTTAGGGTCAGAAGCCGAGCATCGTAGCCAATGTAACATTGCACGGAGGCTGACGATTTGATTGTTGCGGTACACAGTACGCAGGACAACGTATCCATCATGTCAATATTCTCGCATTCATAGCAACAGTGTTTTTAACCCACGCAGTGTTTACATTCTGTTTCAGCAAGACTCACTGACAAAACAAGTGGGTGCGCTCTACTGTTACATAGGGCGCATACCTACCAATCTAAGACCTGCGACCCTGGAGGAGTGCATGGCTGACGGACTTTTTTCACCATACATCATGAAGACACTATTCGAACATTTGAACTTCTAAAGCCTGTCTGATGACTAGGTCTTGCTTCTTTCTGAAGACGAGGTCTGGGTTGGTTTATTTCACAGAGAAAGCTGCTGCAGGATCACAACAGCAACTGGTCTTGATGCCTAAGTTGTTCCCATAGAACTTTTAAGATCACACGGAAGTTGCACCATAACCTTATTTGTGGCAGTCGAGTATTATACCGTAGAGCTGCGTCAGTGTTTGAAAATCTTTCACAAAAATATCCTATACAGGTGTCATATCGGGCAAGGAATCACACAAACACGTGTAATTTATCGTGGGAAAAGAGTAAAACACCAAGCAGGCCTCACACAATGCGAAATGCTCAATGAGTGGATCGTCCAATGCTCCCAGCTCATTACGAAATGCACAGCCATAGCTCCACAGCCGTATTTACGACGGGCTCTATAGACTATTCTACCGAGGTGTTTTAGTGCTGCCATGCTTTGCTGTTCGCCTTTGTGTTTCGCGTCCTTAACAAATAATTGAACAGTGTTGCAGTAGACGCATACACATGAAAGCAGCTTGGTCGGTGCATACGGCGTTTCATGGCCTCATTTATTCACGCCGCAATACACCAAACAAGAAATCATTGACTTCACAGCCCAAGATGGCGGCACCCATGTCAAATAGCCTGTGGAAATGCTGCTTCTCCAGCTTTCGCTGCGGCTATATGGCGTGTTTTATAACAAAGTCGTTCCGTCTCACTCTTTCTCGCTGGTAACGGCCTCCACGTACCTCAAACGAATAATCGCCGACTTTCTCGGCTTCAAACTCGAAGAAGCACGGCCAGCCCCAATTGTCGTTCAGCTCAAGCATGGTGCTCACCACGTCCACCGAGGCGGCGTCGCGATTGGCCGGGTGTTGAGGCCAGTGCAGGTTGACCTCGCGCAGGTGGCCGCGGATGCGAGGCACGTAGTCCGTGTCTTGGGTCAAGACGTCGTCGCAGGTCTTGAAGAGACGCGCCGCCTTCTGCGCCACAGTCTGGCTTTCAGCCGGGATCTCCTCGTTCCTGCCGAAAAAAGTATGAACGGTAAACCGCAAAAGTTCGCGAACCACGCGAGCACGTGCCAAACTATGGGGAGCCTTCATGTGCGCACCGCCATGATACTAGATGCAGCAACACCACGGGGTAGACAGCCTTGCTGTAGAAGGACCCATACCTGGCGGTTTCGATGACGGTAGCGAGAAAGCGCTCGTTGATACGATTGCGCACCGACGTCCGGTTGCTCGCTGCCCCTGCCGCACACGAAGCGGTAAAAGTCTTGACACGGACCCACCGACCAGTCCATGGATTCGCCAAGCAGCTGCACGCGAACAGAATGTCAGTCCTAAGCGATGCGTACGGGTGGAATGTTCTTGACACGACTGATCGATATCGCCGCAGTGCACGCGCGTTTCTTGTTTCAATTTCGCACACACCCACAACTATGTAAGCAATGCTCGGCGCTGACCAAGTTTCAAATGCTTCGCGATTGTAGTAGATCATGCAGTTTGTTGAGCACAGGACGCGAACAATCCAGCCTATTCCAGCGCTTCCGCGACCACCAGCAATAAGGCTGGAAAGTCTAATGCCTATGTAAAAAAGAAGGCGCATCTCAACGATGATAAGTTTGATCGACGGCAGATGCTCTGATTGCCGATATCAGTGCACAGGGTGGATTGCTTGCTGTAGTTTACCCTTCCGTTTACGGGCCCCAAGTACAGCGAAATAAAGCGTCTCGTCACTGCTGCCTTCGTCAACGCCACGATCCCGTAACAATATGCAGGCACACGTGGTCAACTATGCGTGCTACTGAAGGGCACGTGATGAAAAACCCGAGAGGTCACTGTGAAATACATTGGTTTTTAACGAGACAATCAAAGCTCGAACAATTACCGAACAAAGGAGACACGTCTGCTCAAACATCTTTGACAGCGCTCAACAATGCACACATCAGCGATCAACGCCAGTGGTTACAAATGGAAAGCGCTGCTATTTGGGTTGCGAAACATTGCACTAAACTTAGTCCCGATCAAACTATGAATGATTGTCAGGATTTGCGCCCCCAAAGCACGATATGATAAACAGGGATGACGTAGTGGAGAGCTCGTGAGATTGTGACCAGTTGGCGCTGTTTAACGTGCAGCTATACCTATCTACACTGCCCTTTAGCGCTTTGTTTCCATCGAAATGAGGCTCCCGCCGCCGGCATTTGATCCCGAAACCTCAAAGTCAACAGTAGAACGCCCCAACCGTTTGACCACAGTGACGGGTAAGAAAAAACATTGGGCGCAACAGCGAAAACGAGGGTCACGTGAGCACGGGCATAGGCAGAATTTTTCTCAGGAAGGGGGAAGGGAGGGCACCTCTTTGACCGGAAGTGGGTGCCGGGCAGGCAGATGTGGTCCAGAGTCATATTGTGCCCTGTATGACGCGACAAATGAAGTTTTCGGTCAGCAGGGGGCTATACAGATTTAACGGCTCAGTCGCCCGCCCTCCAAATCACTAACTGCGAGCTATGCATATACACCACTGACTTACTGTCCGTGGACTTAAAAAGAAACCTTCCTAAACAAAGCATGTACTTTGTTTAGACAAGCCATAAATGCTTTCCCTAGACATTGACGTGTCCGATGGCTCGATCGACGGAGGGGTGGGTTCACTGAAGCACATACTGTTGGATGACAGCGGCATTCCAAAATGCGCCTGGCTCCACTTTCACTCTGAAGCAGCAGGAAAAATCGCTCGCGTCAAGTCCAGGGTCATTCAGGAAGTTGCTGGTCCCGTCGTGCCGGTGGATTCGGTTCCCATCGATATACGCACATTAGATGGACAAGCTCGACTCACTGCCCCCTATGAGCTGTGGTGACTGTAGCTCCGTTAAAACATCACACGGCTTTGTCGTAGCAACACTCGTCGCATTCACCGGGAACCTTGCGGACTACCATCATGAAATTCTTGCTGCACAACTTCCCTGCGGCGTACCTACAGGATGCGCCGGTGACAGTCACCAGAGACTTCAACGTTAGTGAACTTTGACGTGAAAACCATTGGCTTGTCACGTTTCTTGGGACCAAACTTCGACTTCGCCTCCTGTCAGACGTGATACAGTCAACTATTCACAACGCGTGTTCATTACGGTCATTACTGCATTACTGTCCACTCGGGAACAATCGACCACGTTTGCTACATTTCGTATGGTTCCTGAATGAGTGAGTGAAACAACTTTATGGACAATCCGGCATAAAGGGGGCAGAGGTAGGGGAATTAATGAAAGACTCTAGCGTGCTCGGACGTCCCGAAGCAGCAACCTACTCGCGTCAAACCCGTGGGGGTACCGCTTTAAGCCACTGGCGCTCCAGGATGCAAAGCACGTGCTGGACCACGTCTCTTTGGTTGCATGGCTCTTGACTCATGATTTTAATGGTGATGGTACTTCCTAAATCTTCAAGACTTACTTCGTATAACAGCCCGATGTGTTGCTATCGCACTCATTGCTTGGGTCTTGGGCCAAGACTGACTTCTTTTCTGTTTTTGTATGACCAACCCCATTCTGTAACAACTATATGCGCCCTGATGAAGTGAAACTGGCCCAAATACGCCCTCAAGTGGACCGACAGACTGCGTACCGTGGTGTATTCCATGCAGGTCTCGTCGCAGACGGGCTTCATGACCTCTCCGTGCCAGGCCAGGAAAAGCGAGAGCGCACAGGTGCCGAGAATCAGAGCCGCAGCGAGCGCCACGCACATCGTACGACGCCAGGGGATGCCTTGCACCCAACCGCGCTGACCCTGGTCCGTGGCAACCACGGCGCTTGTGCGTTGGCGTATCAGCTGGGGTGGCTGGGGTCTGAGCTGGTTGCCGGGGTGCGCGTGAGGGTTCGGTGGCTCGGCGGCGACAGCAGTGCCAGATGACCTGCCCGTGTGTGAGTGGAAATCCAGGGGTTGATGCAGCTTGACCCGCTGCGTCGGTGGAAGTGAATACGACGAGATAAAGGCATGGGATGAGAGGCTGTCGTACCCTACAAGTGTAGAAGCTTGGGCTATAGTTGGCCTGGGTTTATGACGGCAAGTTTTACAGCGCAAGAACATAAGAAAAAAATGGGACAGAATAGAAAAGAGTGCCCTTTTCTATACTCTGTCCCATTTTTTTCTTATGTTTAGGTGCTGTAAAATTCGATCATGTACTCGTACACCTATAGTATTTTTAATCACTATGTCAATATGTCTATATTGCTGCTGTGTTGGAACGATTATTGTTAGCAGAGACCTAATCTAGCCTCCAAGAACATGAACGGCTGCCTATAGCAGTATCGTAGCTTGCCTGTTTTTATAATTGAGTAAAATGTGCCATGGTTGAAGCTTAGAAATCGGTGACACTTTTTTACGTGAACGGTAAGACGTACTCAGGTTAAACATCTAATGCTGCTCGTCTGCAATTTCTGCGTTAACCTGCCATGTTTCTTAGCGTGCGTATTTGCAATGACAAAAGGCTGTTCATACCTTCGCTTAGCAGCCTTTGCTCATGAACTCCACTGTTCATAGCTTTAATTTCGAAGACAAAATTTCTCCTTCCAACGTGCTAGTGTTAGCATGTGAGAGCCCCAAGAAGTCCGTTCTGTACCAATTATCTAATACAAGAATATCTGGGGTTTTAAGTTCTACAATCCTATGACTATGAGTGACGTCGTAGTGGAGGGCTCCGGAAATCTTGGACATATGGTACTATTTGACGTGCACAGACATCATACTATACACGGGCCTGTACCATTTCGCTTCCATCAAAATGTGATCGTTGCGGCCTCGACCGAAATTTGTACCATGTCTCTGAAAAAGTTGAACGATTACTTCTTTTTATACCAAGGACAGTAGTAAGCCCTTGCATCGAGCCCTGTCCAGGTACTGTTGCTTGTTCCGTACATTGTAGCCCAAGGAACGTCGTGTTAGTGGTTATAGACTACATAAGCTGCCGATCCTTGAGGACGACAACTGCTGTCATGTTTCTTAGACTCCTTTCGTGCTATGAAAGTGAGCTTCTTGTAAAAAAAGCAAGGTATGAGCTAAGACCATCAATGGCAGCACTGCTACAGACGATCAACTATACCTTTAGTGTTTTCATATTGCAGCGCACTCTCTCGTGCGCACCTGGACTATGGCGTGCCACACATCATAACGGAAGACAATTAGAATCGTCCGTCTTTCGGGCTCTCTCCCACCTTCTAGGCGTACCACACATACGAACTACAGCTTACTACACCCGTTCGAACAAAGGTAGAACGCTTCCACCATCTACTGGAGGCATCACTGTGTGTTCAAGACTACAAATACATGGACAGAGCGCCTGCCTTGGGTAGTGGGCTAACATAGTGATATTCAAAATCAAAAGTGCGACAAAAGTGCTCCTATAGCAAGGAAAACTTGGTCACGGCTTCGGGATTACACCATGTCGCTGAAGGGATTATTACGGGAGTGGAGAGCAGGGCTCCGTACTCACCGCCGGCTTTTCCTTCTTCTTTACGGTGAGGATCTTCCTCAGGTTCGGCAGGTAGTGCATGACTGCCAAGCGTACCACGGACGCAGGAACAAGAGAGCTCGCAAAATGCGCAACCATACGCGATCGAGAATCTTCTTCTTCTGGCACGTTCACTATTGCTCGAGCTCAAGGAACAGCTCGAGCGGGTTTCCCTGTTTCCTTAGTGGTATGGCACTTGCCCACTATGGCATTTCAGCCAAGAATTCGTGCCTTAACAGTTCGATGATAACAACAAGAATTGCACTGACACCCCTTCCTTCTTAGCTTCCAGTGCTTTTGTCGGGACGAGATAACACACAATGCAATTGCAGCATGCGACAAACCTTTATAACTACACTCGTACTGGACGAATTCTTAAAATTTTTCGTGGCATTGAATTCATGAGGTAATAAGCTCTTCTAGTGAACTCATTCCATGGTTACTTGAAAAATTGTTTCAGGGCCCCTTTAACGCGTTTTGATCAATAGGTGTCACGACGAAAACGAGCCCATTCGGCGATAATAGTGCACGCTCATCCAATATACTGTGTGCGTGTTTGTGTGCGTGCATGTGTGCGTAACAAAACACATTATAAGCATGCACTAAGCGGTTGAATGGTGCACTAGGGGCCGGATTTCGCTATCGCGTTCAACTCTTAAAGACGGAGCTTAAGGGTGCTCCATTTTTTACATGCCACGGAGACAATACCCTCCACCGCACAGAAAACTAAGCAGACCTAGGGCTCTGACACTCGTGATTCTTCAGGTCGGGGCGTACCCTAATCCCGCGCTATTGTACAAAATTTATCTCGAAATACAGCCAACTAATACATGTTGCTACTGCCACAGTATAGCTACTTTGAAACATGTGCTCTCGCGGTGACCTGCGTTACGCTGTCGGGAAGTCATCACGCCGTCCAAATGGGAGGGTGCTATTGCACCCTCCCATTTGGACCCTCCGGAGGGTGCTATTGCACCCTCCGGAGTTGAACAACAGCTATGGGCAGTTCATCAGGCCCGCCATGCAGCAGAGAGGCTTGGTCTTTCCGTTCCGACGTGGTATTGGCTTCGCAACGTGCTAAAGCGCGTTCCGAAGGATAAAATAAAGTCCGTCCGTCCGTCTGTCCGTCTGTCCATCCATCCATCCATCCATCCATCCATCCATCCATCCATCCATCCATCCATCCATCCATGCATCCACCAATCAATCAATCAATCAATCAATCAATCAGTTAATCAATTAATTAATCAATTAATCAATCAATCAATCAATCAATTCATTGCAACTGTGATATCATTAACCTCCGTTTGTTCTTTGACCCACCCTGCTCTCTTCTTGTATTTTAAGCTTACACCCATCATTTTCCCTTCCATCGCTCGCTGCGTCGTCCTTAATCTAAGCTGAACGCTCTTTGTAAGTCGCCAGGTTCTGCTTCGTGGTAAGTTTACCGGCAAGATGCAGCTGTTATATTGTTTATCTCCATCCAAATGCGAAAAAAATGTCACATTACGGGTGCTAAAAACACTTAAAGGTTACAGCTGTTCTTATCGACGTACCTTCTTATTTACACAAAAAATGACCTCAGTGCTTTCAAGTAACTCTGGAGAAAGGACCACGCCCCTCATAATTGCCGGGGACTTCGACATCAATTTATGCGACCCCAACGACACCTGGTTTTTGCAGTATATTCCAGGCGCTTACGACACGGTCATGGCAAAACCTCATTCCCGCGTCCAGGACAGGAGACATCATAGACCACTTATTTGATAAAAGACATCCCTAATTTTACACAGCTGCACTAAACATAATATTCCACTACACACCGAGCATTGTCTCAGAGATTACGAATAGATTGGATAACAACACGTATCAAGCTGATGAAAGACCCTGACAACGGTCCTGATTACCTTGTTCAGGAACGGTCAATTACCCCTTCCACACATGCACAGTGGTTCATGAAACGTGCGTGCGTTCTCCATCATAACGGACAAGTATAAGTACTACTCATCATCCGCTTCTGTTGCTGGTAATAGCCATGTTCATGTGAGCATCATTACGCAACATTAAACTTTTTACAGCGAAAGTTGTATATGTTGTCTATATAACGTCGTTCTCAGCGTCTTACCCAAGCGACAAGAAATCTACGGATTTTTAAACAACTACCTCGAGTATCATGACTGTTAACCCGTCTCACTTTGCACCGAACTCCATCAATACAATACCGCTCTCGTCCTGCGCAGGACGAGAGCGGTGCCTGTGTAACATAGGAACATGTATGTTATGTTTCCGGTAGCGCGGGGCATACGAGACTGGTGTAAAGAATGCACTTACCGACCGCTGCCTCTACGTATACCCCTAGTGGGTTGTCCATAGTAGTGAGGACGGCCTTCTGTGCCATTTGTCGGCTGGATTGTCGCAGACAAGTAAGTGTTTCGCTTTCACTGGCCTTTGCCTTGAGCCAGGCTCTGGCAAAGGTGCGACAGGCTGTGGCAGCGTTAGATTATAGTAATCAGCTAGAGCCACCGCCACTGCAACAGCTTGACTCCTTAGGCGCAACTGTAAACAACTGTTTATTAAAACACATATCCGACTCCTCAATATATATGTGTGTGTGCATAGCAGTTGTACATATCCTTAGCATCCTTGCGTAATGTTTCACACAATAGAAACATACGCCACCTTCACCTTCCCGCTGCATGCCCTCAATAACATCGATTCCCACGCTACATAAGACCTGCCACATTTTTCTTCTAAAGCAAAACAAAGAAAGAACGGAACAATTAACGCTAATGTTGAAATTATTGAGCTTGTTATTGGTACGAAAGCATTGATTGATTGATATGTGGAGTTTAACGTCCCAAAACCACCATATGATTATGAGAGACGCCGTAGTGAAGGGCTCGGGAAATTTCGACCACCTGGGGTTCTTTAACGTGCACCCAAATCTGAGCACACGGGCCTACAACGTTTCCGCCTTCATCGACAATGCAGCCACCGCAGCCAGGATTGGATCCCGCGACCTGTGGGTCAGCAGCCGAGTACCTTAGCCACTAGACCACTGCGGCGGGGTTGGTGCGAAAGCAGCCGCTGCAAAAAGTTTCGCTAGCTTCCATGGCGTTTCGCATGACGTTTGAAGTGGAGTACAGAGCCGCGGCCACTGATTTCCCTGAAGTCCGCACGCACGTTCATTCACAAAGATAAAGATCGTTTCACGAACCAATAAAATTCATAAAAGATTAAGCAAAGAGCTACAGATGTTAGGAAAGAGCATTCACCTTTCCCATCTAGTGCTAGACTACATCGCGCTGACGTTTTATATGTAGAAAGGGCACTGAACCTTTCCATTGTAGTTACGACACTACTTCTGTACTACAGGGCATGCACTTTCTTCAATATAAAACTTAATCGGCACATTATTTAGCACGAAATTGGAAACAAAGATTGAGACGCCTTGTCACCTTTGAAGTACGTCGCACATGAGTTCATCTGAAATTGTAATGAAACAATGGTTGCAAATAACGACAGTGTTCAGGGCTTCCCTATACTCATCAACGCTCGGCCGAAAGACCTATCTCTATGGTCATCGGCAACAAAATGTAACAAAACGGGCACTCGCCTTCCACAAGCCACACCATGGCTCCCCACTCCCGCCGTTGTGATCCAGCACGGCTTTGCGTTTGCAATACAAATTGAGGCCAACCTCCACGCCTGGATCCCGAACGAGGAGCACTGTACAGAATGCCCCCTTTCACCAACGCTTCCGTTGATACCTAACTCGAAGAGCTATTTTTCACAAAATTCATTTTGCGCTTTTTTTCTTGCAATGACTGCAAGTATACGCACTGGCAAGGAGAGGGGCTCTAAGGCTGCCCAATGTTTGACTGATAGGGGGAGGGGGCTGCAATGAACATTCGGCCCCTAAGAGCAGAACGCCGCACGCCTATGACCGCAAGGAAAACATCGGCCCCCCATTTTCCCTGCGTAGGGCAGCATACCAGTCCTAGACTGGTAACATCTCTGCTCTTTCTTTCCCCCCTGTTCCTTCTTTCCTTCACTCGGTTGTGCGCACCGCATGTCAGCAAAAAGATGTTTGTAAGCTGAGATCAAACTCGACGCACCACTGTTTGCCCTCCATATAAAGCCACGTAGCAGACGAAGTGGTGGGCTAGCTGAAGGCTCAAAATAACTTGTGTTTAAAACCTGTGCGCCATTGCTGGTGCCACTTTATAGCGCCCTAAAGTAGTTGTGCAGTGCCATGCATGGTAGCTGCATGAAGCTTTCACACACAAACAACAATAAGCCACGCCCCGCCGCGGTGGTCTGGTGGCTAAGGTACTCGGCTGCTGACCCGCAGGTCGCGGGTTTGATTCCCGGCTGCGGCGGTTGCATTTCCGATGGAGGCGGAAATGTTGTAGGCCCGTGTACTCAGATTTGGGTGCACGTTAATGAACCCCAGGTGGTCAAAAGTTCCGGAGCCCTCCACTACGGCGTCTCTCATAATCAAATAGTGGTTTTGGGACGTTAAACCCCACAAATCAATCAATCAACAATAAGCCACAACCACAACACTTGCCGCGGTAGCGGCAGGTGTTGCGGCCGGGCGAACGTACGAGGTGGCAGCTGCGGGCGCTGCGGCGAGCGCGCGGCAGGCGAGGAAGAGAGTGACGTCAGCGCGCACTGCAAGGGAAGCGTGACGTCAACGCGTAGTTGCGGCATCACTTACTTGGTACCACTCCAACACCTGTGGCGAAGGGAGCGCGTTATGGGGCGTTCGTACGGACGCGCGGAAGGACAGCCTTACACAGGCTAGTCAAAGAGCTGCTTCTCATCAAAGTAGTCTGAACGCACCTCTGCAAAAATACTCGCTACGCTCTGGAGTGTTACACATGATGGACAAAACCGATTACACGCACGTGCGTTTATGATCGACATTTCGAAGTTGTTTGCGTAAATGGTAAATGTGCTGCATCATTAGGTCATCCAAAAAGTTTATGCTATAGCCATGAGGACAAGCAAACATTTTCGGCCCTGAAATCACGAGAACAGCCCTCCCTGAAAGACGCCTCAAGGAAGCGGTCACAACTATTGTTTTTGATTGGTACCATAGGTGTTTTTCCACTCGGTGTTCTGTAATGGCTGATGTTCATGCAACGGATGATGTTGTAACGGGTCTCTGTCTATTAGATAATATTGCGATCAAGTCAGAAGGAACGTATCACCTTGTAGGTTACCAGCACAGAAACCCGTTTTTAGACACGTGTACCTACTTGTACATCCGGGTTCATTAGAACGGCCTCATACCTTGCAAAATTTTATCCTGCCACATTTTTTCCGCGTTAATTGACCTCTATATGAAGTAAACCTGCCATACGATACCGAATTTATTTCAAATGTTATCTTTTCTGCTCGGGAGTAGGTGTGAAAGTCAATGGAGAACGCTCTTTAAAAAGTTCACGGCAGTGTGAGTCTTCCCTTACTCAAATCGATCAACCGATAGAACGTGTACGGAAGTCTTTTGGAGTGCTCGAAGTTTAGTTCGTGGTGTTAAATTTCACGGGTTCTACTCAACAAACCTGCAGCTTTTATGAAATTCGTAACTACGTCTATCACGGTGAGCGTTTGTAGTGAGGGCAGAATATTGAATGAGTGCACAAAGTAAGGCCGTAGTATAACCGGCCACATAAGGTGAAAAAGTATACCTAAATTGACGAACAATACGTCGTGCGCGCCGAAGCCCACGTAAACACGAGAAATCTCCACTGACTGAATTAGGTTATCTTAATCATTATGGAGTCATCCACTAACACATGTCACCTTACGATATAGTACTTTTGTATGCAAAAACAAAACAAAACAATTGTCAGATCACATGAACAGAGGCCATCTATAATATGCGAAGCACGAATGAGGAACGTTGATATGTCACTTTAAAATCAGCACAATGTTACGAGGCGGACGTAAATTATGCCGTAGATCACTTTCATGTCACGATTACCATGTTTCAACTTGTCATTTACTTTCGTCGTCTATTCACGACAAAAGATACCAAATTTGGTATTTGTCGAGCTAGCGAAACGGACGCGAGCGCACTATGAGCGTAGCATGTAGTCATGTCTTACATGACGCGCATGTCATAATTATCATGTTTGCACCAGTCATACACCATGTTCGTCACTCATTCACGTCACGTAACACCAAATTTGGTATATGTGAAGCTAGCGAAACGACCGCGAGCTCTCCATGAGCGTGGCGTGCAGTCATAACTTACATGACATGCATGTCATGATTTCCACGTTGGGGCCTGTCATTTACGTTCTCCATGCAGTCATGTAATGACATACCAATTTTGGTACAGATCCCATTATCGAAACGACCAGGAGAGCTAAATGTCGTAGGCGGCTAGACAGACAGACAGACAGACAGACAGACAGACAGACAGACAGACAGACAGACAGACAGACAGACAGACAGACAGACAGACAGACAGACAGATAGATAGATAGATAGATAGATAGATAGATAGATAGATAGATAGATAGATAGATAGATAGATAGATAGATAGATAGATAGATAGATAGATAGATAGATAGATAGATAGATAGATAGATAGATAGATAGATAGATAGATAGATAGATAGATAGATAGATGCGGTCAAAGTCGCCGAAGCTCGCTAAAATATGCTTCGCGTTTAAAATGTCAACTGGAAGTTAAACTCTGAGTTAAAACAGATTTTTATCGGTGCATACATGTCACCGTAGAACACATACAGTTTGACACCACAAACTAAACTTAGAGCAGTTCAAAAGACTTTCGTACACGTTCTATCGGTTAGTCGATTTGAGTTAGTGAAGACTCGCACTGCCGTGAACTTTTTGAAGAGCGTTCTTCATTGACAGTCACCATTTCTCCCGACACGCAAAGATAACGCTTGAAATAAATTTGGTATCGTATGGCAGGTTTACTACACGTCAGTAAATTAACTCGGAAACAATGTCGTGGAAAAAAATTTTTGCAAGGTATGAGGATAAATATGAATTGCAAATATCTTTCCAGTCCCTGGTAGATTCTGAGAGGGCAAGGAGCGTGTAGGCCAATATAAAGCTCGAACAGCGAAATCGTTTGGCTACACAAAAAATCCTTCGCGATCTAAGTCATGGATCCTTTACGGATGGCACTTGTCAACGCTGTGTCCACAGGTAAGTGTCTTATGTGTAAAAAATGTCAGACCTGCGCGGAACGCGCAGCACAGTCACAATGAGAGCAAGAGGACCGGCCTCACTACAGCCCCTTGTAAACTCCCTTGGGGCGCCCATCACACGTACAGTTGCAAGGTACCCTACGTCATCAATAATGACAACCGTGATAGAGTGGTAGAATTAGAGTTTTAAAGACTAGGGGAACATGCGCTATGTCACCATTCATCATTCAACTGAGGAATTTCGTTCAATATATATATATATATATATATATATATATATATATATATATATATATATATATATATATATATATATATGTGTGTGTGTGTGTGTGTGTGTGTGTGTGTGTGTGTGTGTGTGTGTGTGTGTGTGTGTGTGTGTGTGTGTGTGTGTGTGTGTGTGTGTGTGTGTGTGTGTGTGTGTGTGTGTGTGTGTACATATATCTTGCGAAGCAACGGTGAAGGCGACCTTTACTAGGCCCAGAAGACACGACGAAGCGACCCCACCCAAGGCACAGAACTCAGGCAAGCCAAGTCCCCACAGCAGATGAAGATGGCGATCACTTATGATGATGAACATGTGTAAAGATAGCAGATGTGCTTAATGAATGCCTACACTAACCCCCCCCCCACGTGAAAGCGGTCATCCTGACCGCAGTTCTTGGCCGCAGTTTGAAGCGAAGAGGAACGCCGTATGAAAGGCTTCATGTGGTATACGTGGACTATTTATGCTGGCCGCCAGTGGTGGTCCGTTGGAAGAAGAGTGGGTGCCACGCTATAATTGACAGGGGACGTTTGCTCTAAGACAGTGTAGGGGCCAATAAAACGTAATTGAAACTTCTCGCACAGGCCGGTAGTGGGAATGGGTGTAAGAAGGAGGACTTTGTCGCCAGGGCTGAAGGACACGGCACAATGAGAGGCATCACATTCAAGCTTGCGATCCTATTGCTTGGTTTCAGTGTTGGCGCGAGCCAGCTGGCGGCAATGAAGTAGACGAGACACGTATTCTTCACTTGAAGATGAACATATGTGGTTTAACAGGCGCAGAGAAGAACGAAACATCGAGGAAAGAAGAGGGGAAGCGACCGTGGACGAGGTAGAATGGTGAGTAACCGGTTGTGCGCAAAAGTGAGAAATGACAAAATGGTGTCCCAGTTTCTGTGGTCCGGTTCGATATATATCGCTATCATATCTGATAGTGTACGATGAAAGCGCTCAGTTAGGCCGTTCGTCTGAGGATGGTAACTGGAGCTTGTTTTGTGTGTAGTGCCGGATGTTTTGAGCACTTCTTCGACGAGTTGTGAAAGAAATACTCTTCCATGGTCGCTCAGAATTACAGAAGGAGCTCCGTGACGAAGGATTATTGCTCGAAGGATTATTGCCACTTCCAAAGCTGATGCAGAAGGCACGGGAGCCGTTTCGGCGTAGCGGATCAGGTGGTCGACAGCTGTAACTATCAATCGATTGCCCGTGACAGTCATAGGAAGCGGACCGTACAGTTCAACGCCAACTACCTCAAATGGTTGCAGGGGATACGGGAGTGGTTGTAATTGTCCACATCGAGTTGATGTCAGCAGCTTGCGAAGATGACAAAGGGCGCATGAGGCAACGTACTTCGCGACACAGGTGGAAGCCCGACCAGTAGTAGTGACATCTTATGCGGTCATACGTTTTCTGGAAGCCCATGTGTCCAGCCGACATGTCGTCATGATATGTCTTGAGGACTTGAGCCCGAAGAGAGCGAGGTAGAACGGGCACCCAGCGTTGACCATCAGGGTGGTAGATATGACGGTACATGACGTGGTTGTTGAGCTTGAACTGCGTCAGCTGTCGGCGAAGACGGACGTTAGGGGGCCGGCAAGTCCCGTCAAGATGGTCCATGATGCAGCGACAGTAAGGGTCAGCACGTTGGGGAGATAAGAACAAACCACACTTGCTCGGAAAAGTTGGCTCCACAGTAGCTAAAGACGAAACATGTAGGGAAGAGATGGCCGAAAGCTCCTCGAGTGCGGCAGTGGCGGATTCGTTAAGTGGCCCCGAAGAGAGCGGGCAACGCGAAAGTGCGTCGGCGTCTTGATGTTTGTTTCCGACTTGTATGTAATTGTGAAGTCGTATTCTTGTAAGCGAAGAATGCGGCGACCAAGGCGGCCGGACAAGTTCTTGATTTTCGAGAGCCAGCACAAGGCGTGATGGTCCGTAACCACAGTAAAGTGGCGCCCGTGAAGATAAGGTCGAAACTTTTGTATCGACCATACGACCGCTAGGCACTCCTGTTCGGTGACGGTATAATCCTTTCTGCAGGGGTCCGTGCACGGCTCGCGTATGCGAGGACCTTCTCACGTGAAGATTTGTCTCGCTGTAGGAGAATTCCACCAATGCCTTGACCACTAGTGTCTGTATGCAGGAGCGCGGTTTCGTCGAAATGGCAGAGGACTGGTTCGAATGTGAGTGCACACTTCAGTTGGGCAAACACCGCTTCACATTCAGGAGACCACACAAAGGTGACGCCTGATCCGAACAACTTGTGCAGTGGTGAAGCTATTGAGGCAAAGTCTCGAATGAATCGGCGAAAATAAGAAGCGAGGCCGAGGAAACTGCGCAAATCTTTGGCTTTTTCAGGACGCGGGAAGTGTTGGACAGCAGAAATCTTGTCTGGATCAGGACGAATACCGTCCTTGCTTACGATGTGGCTTAACACTTTCATGGTCTTGCTCGCAAAACGGCACTTTTTGGTGTTCAGCTGAAAGCCTGCGTTTGCAAGGCACGTGAGAACTTCGTCCAGTCGTTGCAAGTGCTGAGAGAAGGTTGACGAGAAAATAACGATATCGTCTAAATAGCACAAGCAGGTTTTCCATTTCAAGCCTCGTAAGACTGTGTCGATCATCTGCTCGAATGTTGTTGGAGCATTGCAAAGGCCGATCGGCACGACATTGAATTCGTACAGCCCATCTAGTGTTGAAAACGCTGTCTTTTCTTTGTCATCCTCGTGCATGGGTATTTGCCAGTAACCCGAAAGCAGGTCTAGGCTTGAGAAGTACTTGGCACCTTGCAGTGAATCCAAGGCATCGTCTATGCGCGGCGTGGGGTAAACATTCTTGTGGGTAATCTTATTAAGTGCTCTGTAGTCCACGAAAAATCGCACGGAGTCATCTTTTTTTTCTATAACAACAGGGGATGACCAAGGACTCGTCGAGGGACGTATAATGTTCCGTAGCAGCATATCGGCTACATTTTGTTCAGTGACCTCACACTCGGATGAAGAGACGCGATATGGTCCACGGCGTACGATGGAAGTGCCATCGGTCTGGATACGATGCCTAATAAAGGACGTCTGTCCCAGAGAGGAGGAATGGGCATCAAAGAATCTCCTATGCTTTTGTAGCAAGGCGAACAACTCATCTGTCTGTGAAGAGGTCAGCTCTGGACTAATAGCCGCAGAAAGAACAGAAACGCTTGATGAACGTCCAACAGAAGGAAAGTCAGAACACGCTGGCATAAGCGGGGCAACAAAGACAAATCGGGATTCGGTAACGCAAGCCATTGTGGTGCCTTTAGGAATGAGAATTTTCTCAGACGTCTGGTGTGTAGCATAGAGAAATCTGGAGCCATTGTGGAACCGCGCTAGACCTGAAGCAAAGGCTATACCTCTTGCGAGACAGCGTTCGGCAAACACGGCACCAAAGTCGATCACATTAGAAGTGATGGTAACTATTCGCTGATGATCAGGTGGTAGCTCGGTATCTTCCGCAGCGAGCAAGCGAACGGGCTTGTCATCCGCATAAAGGGCATAGTCGGTTTCCATCATATGAACAACATTTTCTCGGCAGCAGATGGAAGCGTTCGCCGTACACAGAAAATCCCAGTTTAATATAAGTTGGTGGGCACACGAATTTAGCACGGCAAATAGCACAAAATGGAGAAGACCAGCTATGAAAACACAAGCGGTGCACATAGCGGCAGGTCTAATGGCATCCCCTTGAGCAGCGAGCAGTGTAGGTTCATCATAAGGGGTGGTGACTTTTCACAGACGTGAGCACAAGGAACGATCAATCATAGACAAACAAGCACCAGTGTCTATTAAAGCGTCCACGTACACACCTTCTATTAAAACAGATATCGTATTGTATGGACGCACTGGAGGAATTTCTGTCTTTTCGTTCGATGCAGCTTTTCCTCCAAGAGCTGCAGAGGTTAGTTTTCCGGGCGTTGGTTGGTGAATTGCGAGACAGGTCGCAATGGAGACGTAGAGCGGCGGAGGGGTGATGGTGAGCGGTGTCTAGTAGAGCGGTACGAAGGGGTTGGCTCAGATGTCGCAGTTGGAGACGGTGAGCGACGTAGCGGCGGATCATAAGGACGACGTTGGAAAGCGGACCCGCTTGTCTCATCATCCCGTCCGTAGGGGTCGAATCCACGACGCTCGTCCTGCTGACGCTTCCGACAGAAGCGTGCAATGTGGCCCCGGAAGCCACAGTAATCACAGATCGGACGAGATGGCCGCCATGGTGGGTGGAAAGGCTGGCTAGGCGCACTTGTAGTTAACGAAGCCAGTGGGACAGGCGTCGAGTGTGCGGGCATCGGTTGTACGACGGGTGGTGAACCAGCGAGGACTTGCCCGTACGTCGGCTGGAGTCGAGGTAGCGGAGAGTATACATACGCTGGCCCGGTCATGGACGCCAACTCCTCTTTGATAGCGTCGCGCAAAGAAGTGTTGGAGGGGGGTGGTGGACTTGGTGTCGTTGAGAGGCCGAAAGATTGCAGCTCTTTCCGTATAATCGCCCGGATCATAGCACGCAATGAGACATCAGTCGTGGTGGTATTTTCAGCGCTGTCCGGCGGTAAGCCTTGGGACTCAAGTTCCTCTAGGCGTTGGCACGTGGCAACAACGTCAGTGACTGTGGTCGGGTTTTGTATGACCAAGTCATTGAACGCGTCCGTGCCGATCCCTTTCAATAGATGACGAATTCTCTCCGATTCACACATGGATGTGCTGAAACGGTTGCAGAGAGCAAGCACATCCTCTATGTGTGTGATACACACCGCCTACAATATATATATATATATATATATATATATATATATATATTGCTTTTTTGATGCTGTGGCTGATATAGAGAGATAATGTGATCAATGACGATAAAGAATTATGGCTGAGCTTTTTGAGTGGGTGGGCAGTTTTTCAAAGTTCAAGCCAAATCGCATTGTGTGAAACCTGGTGTTATTAAACTCTTCTAACGCACTATACTGCGTCAGTTAACGTGCTACTGTGCCTAACATGAAGCCTATATGGCAATAGGCATGACACACGGCGCACTGGGTATCTCGAGCCTAGAGTGCACAGAGTGGGTTTTCTTTTTTCCCCTAAGCAGTTTCAAGCACCAGTATAGCTCCGTAGTAGAATATTGTCGCGGTTCAACGTAAGCAGATCACCGAGACGTTGAGTCCTAGAACCGACGGCGTGTGTTTTTATGCAGGAGCCAAGAGCAAGAGACCTAAACAGAAGCACGTCGTCTTTTTCAGTGTCCCTTTTCACGAAAATGTTGGCACGCACATCGTCTTCGTTCTCTGTTTCGAGCGCGGCAATATTAACGCAACAGCATTAACGAGATCGTTTCACAGCAATTCCGGCGTCGGCGTCGTTGGTTTCGAGCGGAAAATCATCTTCTCCCTGAATCAAGAAACAAGAATGATGCAAATAAAATAAATAATAAAAATTTCATGGTCCGAGTGAGGATCGAACTCAAGACGCATCTGCGTGATAAACAGTATTCGACCAGCAAGCCGAAATATTTGTTGAAACTGCTTTGGAAAAGCACATATGAATGTCACCTAGGGAAAGGTATCTTCCCCGGGCATCATATATTGCGTGGCAGAAGTTTAGATTCACGCCAGATGTCAAAATCTGTGAATTTAGCAAACATTGGGTGTTTTAGAGACTCACGCATTTTGTATACAAAGCGCTCTAACAGATTTAATCATCAGCAGCACAACCATAAACAAAGACAGCAGCTGTGTGAGTGCACGTGTAGTGGGCTCGTTGCTGACTCGCAAAAGAAATACTTACGGCATAGCGGACACTTAAAGGCATAGAGTTTCCTAATATACACTAGAGGGAACTCTGGGGCTAGTGTCTATGGGAGCTGCAACACACGGCGCTTCGGTGAGCATGGGAGTGATGGGTAGTACACACACTTGTCTAATCTTCGTACTTCCGGCTTGATTTTGGCTCCGGGTGTGTTCGTGTGGCTTCGTGCTGTTTTCTCACGAAACAAAAATTAGCAAATGTTCAGGTGTTGTGCTTCACCACCTTGCTCTTTTAGACTCACCTTTCCAAATCGGGTCACGAAGCTCAAAAGGCTTGAATTTTTCTTTTTCAAAACAAAACCAAAACACCGCAATAAACGAAGCCTCAAGTACGATTCACCACCCGCAAGTACGAAGACTAGGCAAATGTGTGTACTACCCATCAATCCCACGGTCGCTGAACGATCGCAGCGACAGAGTCCTCTCTAGTTGATGTTAGGAAACTCTATGCTTAAAGGGACTGCCTGCCACTCGGAAATGTTTTTGTGATTGTGGCGCAAACGAGAAGAGCATTCATCACATCGACGGCAACGAGCATGCTTTCGAGCAAGCAACTTGTCTTCACGCGGTTACGCGTATATATTGTCACGCACCAAGAGCCGTGACGACAAGACAGCAACAGCTGGGCAGAAAGACACGAACGTGTATCTTCAAACGAGGCGCTAACCACACTTCTTCGTTCTCTTTTCCCTTTTTGGCTCGACAGGGCTTGCCGGCTCACAACTCTGGGTGGCAATATAAACGAATCCCTCGTTGTTGGACAAGAACCTGCTTACGTTTTCCCGTCTGATCACCCAGAAGACATACGTTCAGTGGCAGGTCTGCTTGAGACAGCTCCAGAGCCGTCTCCTTAGGAAAGCTCCCGAACGCCACAACCGTGTGTACGTGACAGAGCAGGTTAACCTTCCGGGCTACATTCATGACGCTCTGTCGTTGGGTCTCAAGTTCGCAGTGGAAACCAGGAGAAGACCCGAAGAACTGTTGACTTTCGTGAGGCAAGTGACAAAGTGTGCAACAGAAGAAGCAGTTCCACGTCTCATTTCTGAGGGTGTTGACGTGGTTTCCCGCTCTAAGGTAGCACGTTCGAAACTCTCGGTTAAGCGCATCGCTGACGGACAATTCTCTATGTGTGCTACCAGCTGATAAGAAAGGTGGCTTCTGTGTGCTTCCTACGGGGGTGTTTCGTGAAAAAGCCAGCAGCGCCGTTGCCAAAGTCTTCAAGCGGTGCGATGGCATGTCACTAAGCAAAGTAAAGTCCTCAGCTATTTAGCTATGCAAGAACCTCAACTTTGGTAAATCAGAGAAGTCATCTTGAAATAGCAAACTGAACCACCTATAGGTTAAATTCAGTGCAAAAGCCCATAAAGTTGACGTTCCTCTAAGGATTATTGTGTCAGAATACGACTCCTGGCAGAAGCCGGCAGCACTGTTGTTACAAGTCAAGCTTAAGTGTTTATCCATTAAAGACCTCTTCCTGATAAGGAACTCGAATGAAATAATCACTTTTTTAGAAACTAAAGCTGATAAAGGTTGCCAAGCATTTTCCATTGACATTAAAGATTTTTTTAATCGATTCCTTATAAAGACCTGCTCGAAGTAGTCGAACAGTCCATTGATGAATATGGTGCCATAAGGTTCCTGAATGACGCCCTGATATATAGTTGATATTTTTCAGAGCTTTTACAATTTTATGTCGTGTCAACTTTTATTAAATGGGACAACACTTTTTATCTACAGAAAACGGGGGTATGCATAGGATCGTGCACTGCACCCATACTGAGCGATCTTTTTCTCGTCCGTCTTGATGTTTTGCTGTCTGATAAGCTCGCTCAGACGAAGGTGCGACAGGTTTTTTGCTATGTGGACGATTCTTGTTCTTTATTGAGTTTACTTCACTTGAGATTGAGTTGCAGGCTGCAGAAATTCTGCCAATAATTAAGGAGTGTCTTGTACAACTTGAAGTGTCGTACGAAACACCGCAAGGAGGCACAATCCACTTTTTGACCATCGTCTCGGTTTTTCGTTTGAGCACACTGGCTGGTGCTATGAACCGCGGTCGGAAAAGCCTCTCTTGCAGTACGATTCGGCGCATTCAAAACTGATACAACGAGGGATGGCCAGGTTATGTTTTAGAAATGCCCTGATGAAGTCATGCCACTACACTATGGCCACTACTTTTGCAAGGCAAAGCAAGCAGTTATCCTTGGCATCCTACCCAGTGTTGGTGCAGGTGTCGGTAGCTGAGGGCCTGTTGCATGGGCCACCTACGAAGGGACGGCCTCAGACTAATGGTGAGCCCGATGCTGAGAAAACCAGTGTGATTTGGTACGTGCATCTGATTTCACACCATTCGAAAAAATAGTCCTGAGAGGAAATGTCCGCGTGGTGTTCTCTGCAGACGAACTAAGCCGTCTATGTAAGCTTACCAACCCCAAGAAGGAGGTGCAACCCACCTCTTGAAAGAAGCATGTAACTAAGTTTGTTGAATACACCCTAGCTTCTGTGTACATCTTCGTGCTGTCGTGGGGCGCGGTTTACATTGGGCAGACTGGTAGGTGTGTTAATGACCGCTTGCGCGAGCACTCTTGCAATGTAGAAAACAAGATTTCTTCTGGTGGTTTCCTGGATATGCATTGTAAGGCGTGTGGAGGCACTCCATTCTTTGACCAGTGTGTCATCTTGGGCCACAGTCGTAACCAGTTGACACGGGAAATTAATTAGGCAAACGCTATCGCAAAATGTGCGAAGCTGTGTGTGAGTGTGCCGTCTGTGGCTTTATCTCAAAAAGAGCTCAATTTTCCGGAGCGCGAGCTGTGAAGCATTGATATAGAATTGTTAATTTGAAATCAGATCACAACTAGGTTTCCTTGATAATGTGCTGTGCCACACGTGTACGGTTTTGTCATGTGTGTGGCGTCACATGGAATGAGCTATAGAATGTGTTGTATAAGGGTACGCAATGACCAAAAGTTGGAAGTAAGCGCTCACACTGTCGTCTGTCTTTCCCCTTTTTGACTGCATAGTATCTTTCCTTTACGCTGAAACTGAGCTGCACTAAAGCAATATCAATTTATCATACACCAACTGACCCAGTAAGCAGTGCTTGTACATATAATCGCTTTGGTTTGAGAAAAGAAAGGAACTGCGGGTGACAGATGAAATATGAGGATGCCGGGAATTATCAATTTTCTCTCGGTCCGCAATATGTAATGTTTGTCTAGCTGCTAGAATTATGTACCTTTTGCAAGCACTTAGCTACACGCGTAGAAGCCTACAGAAAATTCACAGGGCGTTTGCTAGATTCATTAGGAGCTCTACGTGGGAGTGCACATCAAGAACAAATTTGTTGAGCGATTCAAGAAAGGAAGTCTTTCTTTGTGTCATCTGTTTCTGAACCAAGTAGTATCTCATTTCACGCTGTTAACAGACCAGAGAGATGCCTTTTTATGTTGTTTGTTTCAAACAATGTTACTTGATCACATTCCTGACTTCTCTGTATGATCACAGAGAGGAAACGATGATCCTTGCCGACGTTCTTCCGCGAAGTGGTGTTGCCGTATCGATTCCTAGGTTCAAGGTATTCTATGGATTACTTATCCAACGTGAAAAGAAAGCGCCTTCCGAAGGATCTAGTTGACAGTTAATTCCCTGTACCCCTTTATAGATTAATGTTTGAAAAAGCGTTTGGCCAATATTGCCACATTGAATATGCAGCACGAAGAGAACAACGAAGAACACGCGCAGCGAGTGAAGAAGACGAGGTTCTCTTCTGATCAGTTTACCAGTATTCTAATACAATTAAAGTGAGTTCCCTGGATTCGACTGCTGCTGTTTCTGCATTGTGACACTGGTGGAGGCGCTGGGTACATGTTCGGGACGCCTGACAACAGCCCCGCATCTGGTCAAGAAAGAATTCCGCGCATCGACACCCCCGTTCACCGCAGCAGCCGGCGCCTGTTAGGCCTCAGCCCGGAGTTTGGTCCATTGCCGGAAAGCGTGACTGTGCCAGAAAGCATGACGGTGCCTGGAAGCACTGGCCCCAACATGTCCAGCCCAAGCACGACACAGGTGACTGTTTTGAACCCTCGACTTCCGGTTGACTTCCACGGAAACGCATATGAGGATGCACATGACTGGCTCGAGGAATTCGAGCACACAGCGAATGTTAACGGTTGGAACACCACACAGAAATTGGGCTACGTTTATTTTCCGCTTCAAGACGGAGCCCGAACGTGGTTCACGAATCGCGTGTGGTCGTCTTGGGACGAGTTCCGGCAGAAGTTTCTCGACACGTTCGCGAGCACTGAAAGACGAGAAATTGCACAGCGTCTCCTCGAGTCACGGATTCAGAAACCAAATGAATCCGTTACGATGTTTGTTGAGGACATGGCGCGGCTATTTCGTCGAGCAGATCCTAATATGCCCGAAGCTAAAAAGGTTAGCCACCTCTTGCGGGGCGTTAAGGAGCAGCTGTTCGCTGGCCTCGTACGAAACCCGCCTACAAGTGTGGATGAATTCTCCAAGGAGGCGACATCTATCGAACGCGCACTGCATCTACGTTATCGCCAGTATGACCGCCCAACCCACAGTGCACCGATCAGCGTGGCAGCCTCTACCACAGCAACAACACCCGACGAAGGTTCTTTGCGCCAACTGATACGAGAAATCGTACAAGAAGAGGTCAAGAAACTCGTCGCCAAACCGAATGACTGCGCGATCGCCTCAGTAACGGAAGTTGTACGCCAGGAGATCAGGCAAGCGCTCTCACTTCCTGAGCCGAACACGAGCACTCCCAGAGCAAGCTATGCAGACGTAGTCCGCCGACAGCCAGCGAACGTACCGACACCATATCAGTACCACCAGCAACATCCGCCGACAGCGCCTTGGTACTACAGAGAAACTTCAATGCCGAGGCGGCCACCACTTCGCAAAACTGACATCTGGCGTACCCCTGATCATAGGCCCCTGTGCTTTCACTGTGGGGAAGGAGGCCACATCGTTCGGCATTGCCCGTATCGCGCCGCAGGGTACCAAGGGTTTCCTTCTACGGTTCCTCGGCGCCATTTCAACGGAACATCTGACGTCGACAATATGTTCCAAAACGAGTTGAAAACATGTCGATACCGCTCAACGTAAAGACCATCTTTTTTCAAACTACACACAGGAACCTTGCCTCTGAAAACATGTCGCAAAGCAGAGGGATTTATGTAGTATGAGGAAATGTGTGCTGCCAGTGTAATCAGTCAGAAACTATTGAACATGTCTTTATTGATTGTAAGAATGTCATATTGTTCTAGGGCATATATTGCAGAAGACTTTAAAGATAGACCGATTTCTTCATCCGCACGGCATACGCTCTCTGCCCTTTGGAAATTTTGCTCAGCATTTGGATGTTATCTTTTACTTGGTCTACATTATGTGTGGTGCCGCTTGCTGGCTTAAAGACGCTGTGATGAAAGAGTACCATCTGTTCATGAGTGTTTCGTAGCACTTGTAGTCCGAGTGCGTGATATGTATAACACGAATGACTGTGATGAAGATGTCATATATTTTATGTATAAACGTGTATGAAACGAGTATGATGTATGATTGCTCGACTATCTTAATCTGAAGTCAAGAACGCAATAAAGCAAAAAAAAATGTGACCATGGCGCACTGAACAGCTTGCTCGGCATCTGTTGCCGCGGACCCACAGGTCAGTGGTTCGACTCCCGATGACGGACCATTTTTTCCCTCTTCTCGTCGTGCGTATTTTTTGACGTCACTTCCGTGACGGCAGTACGTCATTGAAGTCCTGGTGAGCCGCGGCATAAAACACTTTCGTGTTAAAAAAATTACACAATCTCTCGCTAAAAGGAACCATGCGTGGATAGGAAGCAGCGGGGAGATGGTTCACTTGAACGGGAGATAATGTACTTTATTAGAAGCTTGTGCATGCGCTAAAGTGCCTGGAATGCTCTAGGCACTATACAGGCGCTAACGCTGACAATGGCGGTCGCGTTGACGCTGACGCCCATCGCGGAGTTGCGCAGGAAGGAGTAAGGAGCACGCTTCATCACTTTATGCCGCGAAACTAAACCGCGGCGCCACAGCGGAGTATGCAGCTGTCGCACCACCTGCCGTGCGCGCCGCTCCATAGAGTCGAGAATTCCTAGAGGAGTTACAGGGGGGAGTGTAGGAGAGGAGAGAAAGGGGACATGTACTATGTTGGCGTGGGCGTCAGGAGAATAGAGAGCGTAGAAGAGGAGTGGACGCGCGTGCACAGGGGGAGGGGGGTGGACACCGCAGGACTGAGGGAAGGGAGACACAGCCCCTGACACAAGATGCGTCGCATATAAAAATCAATTGCTCATGGAGGTGAAACGGGTGTGGGTTGCATTTGTTCTGGCAACTCGCGGAAACCTGGAGATATGTCTTTCGCGTAACTCTTGGGTTCAGCGCAATCCCATTTGAGAACCTGTGCGTCGGCCCTGATTTACCTTTGAATTCGGTGCCATCCATAACGTGAGGGAATAAATAAAAGTAATAAAGTTAAGTAAAACCGGTTACTGTGCATTCAGCTGTTTTGTCACGCAGTTTGCAAAACTTGTGAAGCGAGAAAATACTTTATTAAGACGATTTCTGCAGCGTAATTGCATGAAAACTTTTTCTTTAGCGGTAAAGGCAAAGCACTACTGATGCAGTGAAATTTGTTTTTTAGGATCCTAATAGATACCTTTTCTCGGTTGATTGAAGACTTGAAGATTTTCCCAGCTTTAAATAATTTAACAGCACCATCAAGTTGCAGAAAAGCTGCGCTACAGAACCTTTCTATTTGTAATCTTGTTACTTCCGTTAACGACAAAAAAATCGCAATATTTCGTTGTTTTCTACCGTTCCAGTCATTATCGCCACAAGACCACTTACCACAACATACCAGTGTGGACCTTTTTGTCCTCCAGAGGTAAGTGTTGGGGCTCCCAAAAGCCTTTCAGAGCGTCCTGGTTGTTTAATGACGCTGGTGTATCATGTCACGTGTAGAGATCGTGCGGTAAAAACTCGGCATGTACATCTTCCGGCGTGAAGGAAACACAACCTCACATTGACAGTAAACTGGTCAATGTGAGGCAGAAAGAGAAAATGGCAGAAAGAGAATTGGTGGTCTGGAACGCGCTTGTTCTTCATTCTCATCGGCATCATCGTCCACGGCACGCCGCAATTGCGTGCGGCGGTGGCGGCACGATCTCTATAGGGACTTCGGCGGCGGTGCGGCTGGCGTGATTTAAACACTGCAGGCCAGTGGCGCAGCGCACACGTGTAGTTGCAACATAAAGTAAAGACCTGTAATTACTTTGTTTTCTTTTTCAGAATGTCACAATGAAATCCTGCGTCACGCTATGTTCTGAAGAAGAAATAGAAGAAGGAGAAAACGGAGAGACCGATCCTTTCCGTATTACGGTTCTTGCTGAGGCTCATCAGGGAAGATTCAGAGACGGGACACCGTGCTTGGTATCCTTTCATTGCCATACCGCTTTATTTTCTTCTAAGCATTTTATTGTCTTCAGATACCTAACACCTTTTGAAGTAGCACGCAAGAAATATACCTTGCCAGATTTGGTATTTTTGTAAGCTTCTTTTTTTTATTTAACGAGCTGAAGGGGGACGGATACTCGCACTTGTCGCGGCAGAGAATCTGAAAATTCAGCATAGACAAGTTTAATGACCTTAGTTTTGCCATGTGTACAGCCTGCTTCTCAAGTTTAAAATACAATAACTAGTGAGAAGACATAAGGTGGCGCGTATGATTGAAATGAATATACTGTTCACGAATTCACTCAAACAACTTGAAGAAAGAAATGAAAACGCACGGTTTTCAGTAATATACTTTCCGTGCCGAGAATGAATGTTTTTCTGTGCGGTGCGTCACTACCATTTGAGTAAACGAAGGCTGTTGTAAGCGATTTAGGACGCACCTCGTTTTCATATACATTTTGGGCAAGACACTCCGGACTGCATTTTTTCCGGTCCTATTTACCGCTGATAATTTTTTTTTACATTTTACATTGTGTTCTCCTGATATACTTGAATTCGATGCGTTGAAGAATGGCGAATACAATCGCCTATTGTCAGAAAATATGCCTAGATGTCATTATGTCTCTTACTCCAAAGAGTCAAAGAATGTTAAGGGGGGAAACTACAGAACCATTTTCATTACACTAGGACGGCTCGATGGAACGTTCATTCAAGATAATCTGTTCGAATGCCATTGGGCCTCTAGACATCAGACAGGCATTGAAGTTCTGGGAAGCCTGGGAAACGGTAAACTAGAGATAAAATTCAAAAGGCAAACGTCTCGCAGCGGAGGTAAAATGGGATGATACGGGTGCCAATAGGACAGCGATTAAAATTATGACACAACGACGTTCAAGCTTCAACTAAAAAATGATAGACGCTTGACGTGGTTCCACTCTACAAAACAATAAATGAACACGTCAAAAAGTGACCAAAGAGATTTTCAGACATCCAGCCTAGTGAAAACGTACCAATTTGTCGAGTGTTTGCAAATTTCGCCAGTGAGTGTTTTGGAAGAATTTGCTACCGAGAAGCTCAAACGTTGCGTTGCACTGAAGCGAAACACTCGCGACAACTAGGGATACGAAACGGCACCGGTAAGAACATACAAAGGACAGCCATAGCGCATAGTATTAAATAATATCCGTTCATGTAAATGGAGCAATTTCTCGATAACACGTGCTTAGATATCGGGAAAGGTTCTTTCATCCCACTTTGAAAGTGAAGGAATAATTGTACAGAATCACTTGTTGTCGTAATAGTATTGCTACGATGAAAGATGTTTATCGGAAGATGAGCTGATGGAAAGGGGCTGAATGGCTGCCGCCCGGCACCGATCCACTCTTGTCTTGTCTTGTCGGCTATATCTTGGCTCACACCCACATGAGGGATTGGCCACACTCTACCTTTAATAGAAATTTTTACACAATGCTTGGTAAAAAAGAGAGAAATTAGATAAGAACAATAATTTATTTATTTATTTATTTATTTAATACATACTGCGGACACTAAGTGGTCCGCAGTATGTCCGCATAATAAATGTTTCTTTAAAAATGTGAAAAGTGCAGAAGACTTGGATGAACCAATCTAGGCAAGACAAGCGCTCTTCGTCCTCACTGTCGCGTTAGCGTAGCAATATAAAGTAAATTGCCATAGAGGCTAGTATATGCCTGATCAACTGGTCACGCAAAAATGTACAAGTGTAAATGAGTTTTCAACAATGTATAGTGAAGGAAAAAACTCACAATTTCGCCACAAGGGTGAAGCAATGAATGCGTTAGCAATAACTTGAAACGTAACGCTGGGAACGGCTAGCAGATCGAAACGTGCAGCGCACTGCTCACGCACAAATGACGCATAAGAAAATTGCCCGCAGCTTCCCTCGGGGGAACACTGAGGAGGATGCGGAGCATATAATTGGTTAACGGGGTGTTAAAGTGCGACTTACTTGGGTCGATGGCTAAATTGGTTAACGTGGTTGTGAAATGGGGTGTTAAATTGCGACTTACTTGGGTCGATGGCTAAATTGGTTAACGTGGTTGTAGGAGGGGGTGTTAAATGAGTGAACACGTACACACGTATGCGAAAGGGCGGCGCTGGTCGAAGGGACGTCGATCCTTGTGTTTGTGGATTCGTTGGAATTCATTTCACCGCGACCTTGGACGTCGACGCGCCGTACAAACCAACCGACGAGCGGCAACTGAGCGAGCGAGCGCCGACCTTGAGTATATATGCAGCGCGACGGCGCATGCACTGTCAGCTGTTGAATGTTCTCGAAGCGCGACGCCACATGCGCGTCCACTGGAGAATCAGGAGAATTGTAGATGTCGAACGCGGTGTGTAGAGGAGGAAGGGTGCACAGAAGGTGGAGGAGTGAAGCGCGCGCGGTGTGTAGAGGAGGAAGGGATGCACAGATGGTGGAAGAGTGGGCGACGGCGCGACGGCGCACGCGCGCGCGTCAGCTGTCGAATGTTCGAGAAGCGGTGCGGACGGCGCACTACAAGGCGCGAGTATAAGATGCTTCCGCATCTAAAACAACAAACACATGACGAGAGCTAACAACGTTTTCATGTAGACGCTTAATGCGCTGTTAAAACAAAAATGACGCACGAAACGTAATCACAGGTAGAGATATGAGTGCCAACTAACAAGTGTCCCACTTGTTACTTCACTGTGTTTGAAAAACGTGCTCTTTCCGCAAACGGGGCCTGCAGAGAGAGCGAAGTTGACTTTTGTGGTCCAGGCAACTAACGCAATCCTTCCGGTGAAAGGCCAAGGCACACGATTCTCCCCACCGAAGGATAAGCGCGCGTGCGCAAGCAGCTAACCACCACCCCCATCCGCGGGGTAAAGTACGCGTGGCAGATAAGCGCGCATTGGAGCATCGCGATGATCTGGGTGCCGAGTGCGGGCGGCTTTTAAAAACGATAGTCTTTCTTGGAGACCTTCGACGCAAAAAATTTTAGTCTGTCTGTCTGTCTGTCTGTCTGTCTGTCTGTCTGTCTGTCTGTCTGTCCGTCTGTCCGTCTGTCTGTCTGTCGGTCCGTCTGCCTGTCTGCCACTCCTAACGGCATCATGTACTTGAAACGGCCAACTCCCATTCGCAGCGCCCACCAATGTTGCTCAAGCTTCAGTATGATGCTTGTGCAATTTTCAAATAAAAAGCAATTATTGTGCATGTCTGGGGCGCCATAACAACACGTATATATTCTGCATGAGAGCCTTTTACTAGAAAAGGCATACATAAGCAATTTTGAGGACCGTAGCGCTTATCACGGTGCGCTGACCATGGAAGGCTTGCGCGAAAAAGGCGTTTCCAATGCTTTTTTAAGACGAGACGGTGGTGACACCTACCTTTCGCCTTGTGTTCTACACCTTATCACCTCTGAGACGGGCGCGCACACCCGTCTTAGAGTCACGCACTTCATTTTCTAAGAAAACTGCCAGATGGCGCTCATGTCTCACGTGTGACGTGGCTTGATGCACTCATTCGCCTCCGCTGCAGGCTTGAGGCACTCTAACGCAGCGCCTCCAGAATACCATGCACCGATTTTCTTTGGCAGAACATCAAATGAACGTTTTGTTCACTCTCCCTACACGCAAGACGATTGTCATTTGATGAAATTTGCAGTGTAACATGTAGATATGGGGCCAATTTTTTCTTGAGTTTTCAAATATATACGTATACTTATACGGTGCATGACGGCGGCGGACACGGCAGAGCCCAGCCGAGACGGCTATCGCAATATTAACCAAATTATACGGAATGTTTTACGAACAAGTACTGCTGTATGTCACAGCTGTATGTCACAGTGCACTTCTTTTGAGCTCGCTGCTTCCAATCTTAATTCGTAGCCATCATCGCCTCAACACTTTCTATAATTTCTCTTCGGCCACGGGAAGAATTGAAAGTTACAAAATTAAACAAGTGTGCTAAAAACGCGAATGTCAAGTGTACCGAAGCCAAAAATTGCAAGATGGAATGCAGTTTCTAGGGAAACTTACAGCACCGTAAATATTTTCGCATGAAATTTTCCACACGCTAAACTTTAAAGAGAAGTGCTAGCGTGTAATTATGGCGGACTGCTCTTCGCTTAACTGTGATTTTCATCTTTTTTTTTTCAGATTGAAGACGACGAGGTTCTTGAGCGTGTTGGGGAGGTTGGTGAACAAGTGGGCATGTGTTGTGGCGGAAATTGTCTGGAGATAAAGGATGGTCGAAATCCCTGCAAGAGCATGATGCGCAAATGCCAATTTGAAGAAGAAGTACGGCTAAACTTAACGATACTACGAAAGCAGTGGGAAAGTAGAAGAAGGAGGTCAAAAAGAAAATAATTTTCATCCAAATTCACCAAAACCAATGAAAATAAATATACATGCACGCACTGATATTCATATACATTGAGAAAATGATCGAATAATTTCATATACACATTGTGCGCGTAGATGGACGTGCGTTTGAAATGCGCTGGGGTCGACAAGACATATTTCTCGATCCAACCTCACTGGGCTACCGCCCATGTGGGAGAAATCGAGAAAAATGAGGCATATCGCAAAGGTGACCCGGTCAAAAAGATGCAATGCACATATGCCAGACATTCATTACGTGAAATGTCAGCCAGGTTACGTATTATAGATCGAAAACCACATGGATGGTTACGCCAAAGCACAAGTAAGTTATTCTTTGACTAGTCATCGCTTGCCATAACTTGCCACTCCGTGCCCTGTCAAACGGTGCACGCCGCATGTCTGCACATGCTCGGGCGCCATGTGCATACACTCTCGCGCACAGTGCTGCCCTCTCCGTCGTACGCGTCACTATGCTTTTCGCAAGCGTTTGTGCACGTAGATGTATGCCGTGAATTTTGTGTTTCGCGTGTGTGTGAAACATGGGGTGGTGTTGTGTTCAAACGTTTAGAAGAAATTACGACGGAAGTCCAAAAGTTCAGTTGCTTTCTTTCGCGAGTGACCCGATGCGAAGAGGCGAACGGCAAAATGTGATGCGGCAGGGCGACGGGGGCACCGCACAGTTGAAAAAAAAACTTCAAGGTAAACGAAATCAAATACATTTAAGAATAAACGCAGTACTAAAAGAAATGAAAAGGATAATTGTCATACATGTAGCAGAAAGTAACAAACGGGTGAGCGGCATAGAGCTGCGATACAACCGTATAGGTGTTCATAAAGTTTAAAGTTTAAGGTGTTCATGTGCATGCACTGAAATGCCTGTTGTGAGTAGACTGTGACGTACAATTCACAATAGTAGCGAGAGAGGTGGAAGTAAGTGATCACTTGATAATTGACAGCATGATCAGGCCATGCTTAAAGCTTCCAGCGCTATTCATGGTGCATGCACTTTTTGCAACAAAGATAGTTTTAGAGCACCCAACAAGCAAGACGCACGAACATCAGTTTCATGCAGAAGTAAATCAACGTTCCGCCTTGCAAAGCACAATGCTGTACCTGCTCAGCGACTGTAAAGAACTGGGCACTTGTATGAATGGCCACCACTATGATATAAAGTTTTGAAAAATCCCGAGGCCAGTCGACAACTCTCTTCTTGAAGATTATGTTGCTTGCAGAAATGACAGCATATCTAAGCAGAAGGGTTCTAGTAATAAGAGGACGATGCTTACTTTGAAGTGAGTTAGTTGTAGGTGTACACATATTTTGTGTGCGTGTGTCGGTGTTATTCTTTTTTTTTGCAGTGAGCATAGTGCTAATAGCTGATGGTAGCATGTAAACAAGGACCACATGCCTCTTGTATGTTAGCATATTTATTTTTATTGTGTACAGTTTTTTTTTACCATGAAGTGTCAGTGCTAGCTTTGATCAAAGAGTCACATGTAAACTAAACCTGCAGTATACTCTACCAGAGCCTTTGTGTACACGTAGTTGTGAGTGTATGGTATACGTGCATAACCTCTGTACTAAAAAAATAAATGTCTTATTTTTCTTTCCATCCAAATCATTTACACTTTGTTCCGTGTTACACCTGGGTCACAACATGCGTAACATGCCAGCGCATGTCACAGCATGCGAAACAAAAAAAAAACGCTGAAACCAACTGAAACAGTTGTTCTAACCCCTGTAACATCCTTATTACAGCACGTATTGGCAAAATACTTGCGTCAGCGTGTTCACACGGCATAAGCACGCATATTTTCATTCATTGCAGTTTTTTTGCTACGTACTTATTTACTGTAAACAAATGGCTAATTGCATTACGGCTGTCGACTGATCGAGCACACTACCGAGCCCAGTCCGCTAGATCGAGACTCTGCTGCACACTCCTGATCCTGATCCTGATGACCTCAAATGGATGCCGCTCACCAACAGAGGCAGATGCGCATGGGCCAAGAACTGGGCGGCAGTATACTTGAATGAAACTAAAATAAATATAAAACTATTCTAAAAAACAGTTTAGAGATAAAATTGCCAATAAACAAAAATGGTTGCTGAGCAAGTGGTCAAACCATCTCTTGTTCCTGTCAGACATAGCTACGAATTATAAACTAAAGATCTGAAAGGTTTGAGTTCACTAGCAATCGATGCTGCTGTCCTTGTGCCGATCTACTTCCTCTTCATTGCAGCTGCCACTTTAACTGAAGCCTCGCTCAACGCCAGATGACACAAGCCTCACATACCCTATACCATCGATCCCATTGCAGCAACGGCACCCATTATGAATTTTTTTTGCCCCGCGGCGGTGGTATAGTAGCTAAGGTACTCGGCTGCTGACGCGCAGGTCGCGGGATCGAATTCCGGCTGCGGAGGCTGCATTTTCGATGGAGGCGGAAATGATGTAGGCCCATGTGCTCAGATTTGGGTGCACGTTAAAGAACCCCAGGTGGTCGAAATTTCCGGAGCCCTCCACTACGGCGTGTCTCATAATCATATGGTGGTTTTGGGACGTTAAACCCCACATATAAATCAATAAATCCATCGCCTCTTGAGAGATTCTCACGGACGGTTGCACCAGATTTCTCTCGAGGTATTATTGCGAGAAACTCTATTCAACAGACATTCCTGCCTACCCTCCTAGATTATTATAAACGTCTTCGTTGCTATTTGTTCGTTCACATTCCACAAAGACTATTTTTCTGGTTTATATGAGCTGCCCACCATTCATATAAAGGTGTTTATTGGCGAATCCTAATACATTCCTTGGGAAGTTTTGATTGACATCGTCATCTGCGCATCGGCGTTGTTCAGTGTTGTCGATAAAAATCATTGTTAAGGGTATGTTTCTGTTAATATTTATGAAATGTCTACGAACGAAAGGGTTCTATTCTAACCTCCCGGCAATACCTTAATTATCGATTTCAATACAAGCAAGCTCTGTCAATGTTTTCATTTATAGTCATACTGCATGCCTCAATCGAAAACCTTTCTAGAACAAGTGCAATGGTCAAACGTCTGTATGAGCCAATGTCAGATTTCTGTCTTTAACCTTATTTTAATCCTACTTCATCGGCAAATGTCCAGTATTCTCGTATTTACTCCAACTTGCTTTCTCCCGCGTTCAACTGTGCTTTCTTTTAGATGCGGAAGCATCTTATACTCGCGCCTTGTAGTGCGCCGTCCGCGCCGTCCGCACCGCTTCTCGAACATTCGACAGCTGACGCGCGCGCATGCGCCGTCGCGCCGTCGCCCACTCTTCCACCATCTGTGCATCCCTTCCTCTTCTACACACCGCGCGCGCTTCACTCCTCCACCATCTGTGCACCCTTCCTCCTCTACACACCGCGTTCGACATCTACAATTCTCCTGATTCTCCAGTGGACGCGCATGTGGCGTCGCGCTTCGAGAACATTCAACAGCTGACAGTGCATGCGCCGTCGTGCTGTATATATACTCAAGGTCGGCGCTCGCTCGCTCAGTTGCCGCTCGTCGGTTGGTTTGTACGGCGCGTCGACGTCCAAGGTCGCGGTGAAATGAATTCCAACGAATCCACAAACACAATGATCGACGTCCCTTCGACCAGCGCCGCCCTTTCGCATACGTGTGTACGTGTTCACTCATTTAACACCCCCTCCTACAACCACGTTAACCAATTTAGCCATCGACCCAAGTAAGTCGCAATTTAACACCCCATTTCACAACCACGTTAACCAATTTAGCCATCGACCCAAGTAAGTCGCACTTTAACACCCCGTTAACCAATTATATGCTCCGCATCCTGCTCAGTGTTCCCCCGAGGGAAGCTGCGGGCAATTTTTTACAGTTATGGCCTATGTTTTAAGCATACTGATGAGAACACATTTCGAACCTGTGGCGGAGGACCAATTCAAGCGCCTTCTAAGAAGTTAAATGCGAACGGAAAGCCGCGATACTGCACGGCTCACTCTTTAGTCTCACTACCACTGCCAATGAGCCATTACAGACTTCACCCCCAATCCGCAATAATAATGGCACGTGGTGCGCAAGAAAAGCACGCACACTGCCGATAGCACTTCATTTTTCAAGAAAAATGGTTCCTACATTTTCGACCATCCTACTGAATCTCTTTAGGTTAAACATACGCCTACTCTAATTAAAAAATTTGGCTGAAAAATACTCAGAGGGAATCGCAACGCGTCCATGGCAAGCTATGAAGTCTCCACCCACCAAAAAAAAGAAGGAACTTCGCATCACCCACTCGGAGATCACTGTAGAGCCATAGAAGTTAACGTTTTTACACTATTTATAACACCTGTTCATAGTGACGCTTTTGCTGTTATAAAGTATAACGTAAAAAGCAAACATTTCGCGCAGAAAGCAAAATATTTCGCGCAAACAAGAGTTGACATTTGCCAAACTGTATTTATTACGGTATATACTTAAGTTCGTTCTGAGAGTCAAGCCACATTTCAATCACTGAATCAGCTCTTGTTCTTTAAGTTACCTGAATAATTTGCTTATAGAACGATGGGAAACTGAAAATCGTCATCTTCTATACAACAAGAACATCAGTAAACACAGAACTAAATGAAACAAGGAAAATTATGCTGGTCTCGCAGCTCACATTTGACGAGTCAGAGCGTCCGCTATCCAGCCAGTTAACGGCCGAGCACTTGTAAGCATTAAAATAAAAGTAATTTTAATTAACAGGAATTGCGGTCACATTCTATCAAACATTCACCAGCACTCAGTAAGTCCCTGTGAAAATGGCAGCATATCCACGGAGTGAATGATAGATAGTGGGGCGAAGCATCCGTCCGTCCATTCGTTCTTGCTTCCGTCCGTCCATGCGTCCGTCTGTGTGGTCGCCCGTGCGTCCATCCGCCCGTCCGTGCGTGCGTCTGTTCGTGCGTCCGCACGTCCATCTGTGTGTCCGTCCCTGATTTCGTCCATGCATGCGCTCCTGCGTCTGTCCATGCGTCCATCCGTCCGTGCAGCTATCCGTGCGTCCGTCCATGCATCTGTCTGTGTGTCCGTTCATCCACCTATTCAACACTCCAAGTACCACCATCTCGCATCTTTTCATCATATATTCCTCATATAGAAGCACCGCCATCCAGCGGACATTCCAAGGACTGAACGAGAGGAGGCACATGCACATTTTCTTAAGGCTTGCGCTTCGTGTCTACTTCCCACCTTTAACCACCTCGAGTTCATGATATATACTAGTTCACTGTATTCATGGCACTGCGGCCCAACGCTCGCTGAACCTTTCTAAAACCAAGGAGGTTACGCCCAGCGAGTATAACGTAGCAACCCTTTCTTGTCAGATAGTGCTCAATGTACATGCCAATGGCTGCTAAGGGGGAATGAGAGACGGGAGAATTCGGCTTTTAGTTAACGCGCACGCTGCGAATTTTTTATTGTTCAACAGTGCACAGAAAAATCTCCCACCGGCTCCACCTTGGAGGTCAAATTGTAAGACTGGTTACACACTACTACTACGACTACGAGGGGCAAACGGGTGCCACTATAAGAAGCTTCGCCCGGTTTGCAAGTGCTAAGGACGTCCCTGATCGTTCTACATCAGGGGCGTCCGTCAGTACGAGTCATGGTGTCCGTCGCGTCTTGGACGCATTCGAAGGCGCTTTTCTTCGACGTTGTTGTCCTAACGGGGACTAGTGCCGAGACCGTCGTTGATGCGACGCCCTCAATAGTCGGCCTCTCAGATGTATACTGCGTGCAGCATCAGGGAGCTTGAAACTTCCAAGTCACCGTGAAGAGCATGGCCTCCATGTCTCTAATCGTCAAAGCTGGCTGCCTGGTGATTGGCGGCGAGCGTGTTCAAGTCGTTCCCGTTGGCCCACAAGTGACCAACGTAGCCTGCCTGTTCCTGCCATCGTTCGTCTCAAATGAAGCTCTCGTCCAAGCGTTATCACCACATGGCAAGGTGCTTACTGTCACCAGTGGTTTGATGAGCGGGCGACGTGGCGTACTCACTGGAACGCGGTATATTCGAATGGAGATGAACGCCGCTAATCCCGTGGCGAACTACCTGCGCATCTCCGGTCACCGTGCTACGTTTGGCTACCGTGGTCTCCAGCGTGTATGTCGAAGATGCGGCTCTGGGGACCATCTACGAGCCCAGTGCACAACACCGTATTGTGGTCGCTGCGGTGTGCACGGTCACGTTAGTGAAGGATGTGACCGCCCGTGTCAACGCTGCGGGGACGGCCACCCAACTGTGGTTTGCCCTGTCCGCCGCTCTCACTCAGACGCTGCCGCTGGTGCCTTTTCACCACTGACACCGGCAACGGAACCAACTACCGACTCGGGGGACGCAGAGGAGGTCACCGTCGCTGTGCTGGCCTCACCCCTACGAGTTCCTTCAAACGAAGCGCACAACGAAAGCGCGATTGTTGATGCGACGCTTGGCGCGTCGGCCTCCCCGCTGGTGCAGGAACCGTGCGCTTCGAAAGACGCAACGCACTGCCTTGAAATAAGCGTCGGCGTCTCTTCTCTGACGCCACTTGATGTTCAGTGCGCAAATGACCCCAGTTCTCAGGCTGCTGCTGTTGGAGTTGACCCTACGAACTCTGTTATTTCGGAAAACAGTGGCGAAAATACCACAGTCTCTTCTGTTGCGGCCGCTCCGACCATTTCGACATCGCGTCGTACACGTAAAAAATTGCCCACACATAGGGTGCCAACACCGGCCTGCCGAGACGTGGACAGTGCTGCCAGCATCAAGGATGTGGATCCAAGCTTGCCGGCGGCTCAGTCCCTACCTCCTCAGGACACCTCTTCGGAAGACGGCTTCAGCCTGGACTGGATAGTACCATCGGACTGTCTAGCCTTGCCAATTTTGACGTCGAAATGGGAGCTCTACGTGAAACAAAGCGAGGGCACACTTCCAGCTCTTGCTCCGATGAACACAGTGATGACCGTAGTAAATCCCAACGGTCCAAAAAACCTCGACCCTCTTCTGGAGTGTCGAACAGTGCGTTGTAATTTAGTTGAGCTATTGTCCCCTGGACACTTTCCAGGGCACCGTCTAGAACTATGCGTCCAGGTTAGTCTTTACTTTTTATTATGGCTACTACACTGCATATTATTTCATTGAACGTTCAGGGTTTTCGCAGTCCGGCAAAGCAGGCTGAAGTAATTAGTGTCACCCGCGCTGCGAATTGTGATGTTTTGTGGCTCCAGGAAACCAATTTCTTCTCGCTATCCGACGTGCTTGCTTTTAAACAAAAGTTTAACCTAGATTGTTATTTCTCTTTCGCTACATCTCGTTTTACGGGAGTAGGTATTATTATTTTAATTCGAGCTCTATTACGGGATCATCATGCTTTTTACGATGGCGTGGGCAGGGTTTTGGCTTTAGACTGTAGCTACTTTTCTTTCATATTAAGGATACTGTGTGTGTATGGGCCAGCGCAAGCTGGACTGTGTAATGACTTTATAGAGACCTGGATGTGTTTTTTTTTGACGGTCGTGATGTCATTCTGATTGGCGACTTCAACTGCGTTCTAAATACGCGAACCGATGTAAAAGGTCCTGGCTGGGGCCGGTCTGCTTGGAATTCACGCGAGCTGCGTCGCCTTGTCCACCACTTTTCATTACTAGACGCGCAAAATGTAGTGCACGGAAATACCTTTGGACATGGCGACGTGGACGATCCTCCAGCAGGCCCGACCGGGCTTATATTCCACGAGCGTTAGTGGCGTTTGTCTCCGATTTATGGGTTCTGTCCTTCCCACCATCTCCTGTGTACGTATCTGATCATCGGCTTATTGTCTTGAAGCTCGAAGTTCCATTTTCTTTCTCGGAAAAGCCATGGCGTCTTGATGTTCGCATCCTGCAGGACGCGCGCTCAAGATCAGATTTGTCACGCGCAATACGTGTGTCGCTCACGGCGTCTGGTCCTGAAGATTGGGATGCGCTTAAAACACAGTGGCGCCTGCGCTGCGCAGTAGAGGGGCGTTCGCTTCGTCGACGCGTTTCTGAAGAGCTTGCTGATACTGCGATGAATTTACGCATTGCTTTGCGCGCCGAGACGCCTTCTCCTCTGATGCGAGCGTGGCAGCGTGAACTGCGTGAACACTTTCAACGCTTGACTGCTGCTTCGTCCCTGGTGGCAGCAGCATGGCGCTGTAGACACAACCTATGTGCACATCCCGAGGTGCTGCGCTATGCGAGACATTCGTTTTTTGGGCAATCAGAGCCATCTGTCTCTATGACAGCACAAATACCACCTGCGCAGCGGCTTCCTATACGCCTGATCGATCTGTTTACTTGGCGCATTTTGAAGCAATGTCGTGTTCGGCCATGCGGACTAACTGTGATGAAGCACCGCCAATGCTTAAAAATTTGTCCCGTATTCCTCAAGAAGCTGCGTATTGCCTGCACATCCCTCCGTCGGCTGAAGAGGGAAAGGTGGCACTGAAATCTATGAAACGTGGAACGGCCCCAAGGCCAAATGGTTTTTCTATTGAGTCTTACTTGACATTTTGGGATGAGATTGCTGCTACCTTTACCGCGGTAATCCGGCGATGCTACGAGTACGGTGTCTTTCCATCAAGTTTTAGAGATGAACGCATTGTGCTTATTCCAAAGGGTGATGCTTCTTCTGTTAATCCTGAAGATTGGAGACCTATCACGCTCCTCAACGTTTACTATAAGATATTCGCGGCGGTGGCCGTTCAACGTTTGAGGGGTCTGTTGAACACCCTGGGAGGTCATCACCAGACTTCATCAGTGCTTGGACGAGAAATACACAGCTTGTCATATACCACACGGGATATCATAGCCTATACTCTGTCACGATCTGCGCGTGGTATCCTTGTGTCTTTGGACCAGGAAAAAGCGTTTGACTGACTAGAGCACGCGTATATCCTTAATGTGCTCACAGCCTTCGGCTTTTCTCATTCGTTTGTGGAAATGATTAAAAATACATACACTGGTCTGAAAAGCACACTAGTTCTGGATGGCTGGGAAAGTGCCGCTTTTTCTATAACACGTGGGGTCCGTCAGGGATGTCCATTGTCTTCTGTGCTATTTGTCCTCAGCCTTGAGCCATACTTGCGTGCTCTTGACGAGGATTCACGTGTCCGGGGTCTTGCGCTTCCCGGTAGCGGTGTCGTGAAAGTCACAGCTTTCGCTGATGATATAACCTTGTACCTTTCAGATGAAGATAGCCTTTCACGCAGCCTGCGTGTATTTTCTCAGTATAGCGACATTTAGGTTGAAGCGTTGAACATCTACAAATCCCGGTATTTCTTCATTGGCTCTCCAAACTCCAGGCTTAGCGCCGGTTTTCCCATTCAGCCGGCCACGTCCCTTCGTACTTTAGGTATTTTATACAACCACTACGGCATTTGTGAATCTGTTTGGTTAAACGCTCTCGAAGAAGTAAGACTGAAAATTCAGGATGCACGGGATTTTGACTTCCCGCTTCTTGAGCGGAGGTACCTAGCACAGACTGTATTTTGCGGTCGCATTTGGTACCTTTCTCACGTCGTGCAACTATCTTTACGTATCGTGCGATCACTGCAGTCTGCTTTGTGTTCCTTTTTTTTGGTCAGGCGGCACTGAGTTGGTCTCTCGTGCGGCACTCGGACAGCAGCGTTCTCAGGGAGGCTTTGCTTTCCCTTCAGTGTCCATACGCTGTCAGCTGCTGGCACTGCGCTTCCTTTTGCGCCTAGTGCAAGGGGAAGAATCTCCCGCACGAACGCTTGCATATTACTTTCTGGGTACTCACCTTCGGCATTAGATGCCTATAGTGCAACTTAACAGGCGGCCGCAGTCAATAACACTTCCTGCGTTTTATGCAACAACTGTTGCATTTTTTCGCCATGTCAAGTCGAGCTGTCCTGGCATAGATTTTTTGAACAACCACATAGTTGAGACAACTGCTGCATTGTTCCTTCCGTTGGTCCCGCCAGCCCACCGTGCTCGCTCAAGACGGGTGTCTTGGAGCACCTTAACGGCTTCTTTTCTGCCTGGACACCTCCGTGACTTCATGTGGCGCCTGGGATGGGGTGTGCTTCCCACTCTCGACCGCCTCGAAAGGTGGAGAATAGTCCAGTCAGCAACATGTCCGAACTGCTCCTTTCGGGAAACAAATCAGCATTTTCTGAGGCATTGTGTCACTGCTCGCGTTTTTTGGATAGCCGTACATGCCGGATTTCACTACCTCAGAGTAAATCGCTTCGTTTCTTTTGGGCGTTGTTCGCGATTCCGCTTCGCTTGTCTTCTCATTGTTGCCGGATGTTTCTGCCTCTGGCGCAACCGCTGCGAGGAGGTTGCAGCAGGCCTTGTTTCATCTAGGGACCTTAGCCGCCGCCGCCGCGCGCTTTACCAGATCCTAGAACGATTGTACTCGGAGCTGCTGTCTGTTTTGTCGGAGGAGCTCTTCTTCCTCGGTGAAGAGGAATTTCTTCGGCACTGGTCTTGCCCTTATGTGTCGGTCTATGACGGACGAGTGAAACTTGTCTTTCGGCCGGCCTGGTATTGGTAGGCTGATCTGTCAATGCGCCGGCAGAAATGACAAGGCAACAAGTAAATATGCAAAATATACATATTTATGTTTTATTTGTGTCTCTTGTTTACCTTGAAGTATTTTTTGTGGCTGTGTTTGTGGGAACTACCGAATGTACGTGTTCTTTCAACGTCATCTCATATCCATGTTCATGTAAATGACGTCTGTTTTGTCATCATCGTGAGAGTATGTCTAAAAAGGAAATGTTCTGTTAAGTGTTATTGGCGTTTGTGGCAATAAATTTTTTCTAAACAAAAACACATATGGCCAGACGTACGGTCACCTTGCATCCCACATGTTGTCTCAATCTTGTCGGAACAAACGGGGGCCTACGCCCGATAATTCTTCTTGTGAAGAACGCTGTTATGAAATGTTTCTTAGCGAACTTAGGTGACTTTGAGCGTATCTATCTATCTATCTATCTATCTATCTATCTATCTATCTATCTATCTATCTGTCTATCTGTCTATCTATCTATCTATCTATCTATCTATCTATCTATCTATCTATCTATCTATCTAGCCGCCTACCACCTTTAGCTCTCCTGGCCGTTTCGATAATGGTATCGATACCAAACTTCGTATTGCGTAACAAGACTGTATGAAAAATATATTTGACTAGTCATAACATGAAAATCATGACATGTATGTCATGAATGCCATGATTTACATTTCATGGTCCTGCAGCTCTTGCGGTAGTTTTGTTCGCATGACATTTTGCAAAACTGGTGTGGTGTGACATGATTGCATGGTCAACGCAAGCGACAGACCCTAACATGAAAATCATGACATGCGTGTCATGTAACAACATGACTACATGCCACGCTCATTATGCCCTGGCGGCCGTTTCGCTAGCTTCACTTATAGCAAATTTAATATTACGGTACGTGAATGAATGACGAAGGTATGTGACTGATGCAAACATGATATACATGAGATGCGTGTCATATGACAACATGCTACGCTCATGATGCACTCGTGGCCATTTCGCTAGCTTCACATGTACCAAACTCGGTATTACGCAATGCGAACGGACGACATAGGTAAATAACACATCCAAACATGATAATCACGACATTCGTCTCATGTAACAACATGACCACATGCCACACTCATGGTCCACTCGCGGCCGTTTCCCTAGCTTTACATATGCCGAATTTGGTATTACGTGACGCACACAAATGGCGAAGGTATGTGACTGGTGCAGACGTAATAATCATAAGATGCGTGTCATGTGAGAACATGACTACATGCCACAGTCAAGGCGCCTATACTTTTCGACATGACGCGGTGGGCGTGCTCACCGGCGTTCATTTCGTCGCGTCACGCCGCCGTTGCCACGCCAGGCGCTGGTCCTGCCATATACTCGCAGGCGCGCGCCGCACTGCGTTGCTTTTACCAACGCCTCCTCTAGAAAGATGCCTGAGGAATGGCTCGCGCTCCCAGCGGAGTTGGCCTGTCTTCAGTTTTGAACAAGCTACGTACGGTGACGCTCGCGACCGACATTATAATCATGGCGGCGGCCGGTACTAGCTAAGCGTTTTTCATCTGCGGCCCATAGGGGCGCGTCAGTGGATATTTGTTCGAGACCTGCAATTGTGCACCACTGTTTCGGAGGCTATGCAAAGTGTTGTGTTGTTGCAACATCCGCCACAGGTGACGCTAGCGACCGAGAACATTTTAAAACGAAGGAGGCATATGTTCTTCATACAGTCATGTTATGCCATACCAAGTTTGGTATCGATACCATTATCGAAACAAGTAGGAGAGCTAAAAGTCGTAGCCGGCTGGATAGATAGATAGATAGATAGATAGATAGATAGATAGATAGATAGATAGATAGATAGATAGATAGATAGATAGATAGATAGATAGATAGATAGATAGATAGATAGATAGATAGATAGATAGATAGATAGATAGATAGATAGATAGATAGATAGATAGATAGATAGATAGATAGATAGATAGATAGATAGATAGATAGATAGATAGATAGATAGATAGATAGATAGATAGATAGATAGATAGATAGATAGATAGATAGATAGATAGATAGATAGATAGATAGATAGATAGATAGATAGATAGATAGATAGATAGATAGATAGATAGATAGATAGATAGATAGATAGATAGATAGATAGATAGATAGATAGATAGATAGATAGGCACGCTCAAAGTCGCCCTAGTTCGCTAAAAATGCTTCGCATTAAAAAAAAAATCTCGCTGATCGCACCTACCATGGGAATTGATTTACGTTATGCAAATTATGCAGAAGAAAGAGGGCTGCGTTGTAAATTTATTTATTGAGCAACACGTTACCAAATGATGCTAAATATATGCGAAAAAGTACGCAAAGACATGTGTTTAACAGTCGCGTGTTTACTGTTGCGTAGCGGTGTCGCCTGTAACATGGGTATCAGAAACACCGGAAGCAGTATAAGCTGATATGTAGCCCTTATGACAACGAGGATGGCGGCCCTGGACACTTCTAGATAAATGAGCTTCAGTGTATGACGCTTCACTGCAGCCTCCGTTCCGAAACGTAGTGCGCAACTCGTGGCTGAATCCCAACTGGATGCAAATGATTTGTCTACTACAGCCACACCGGCAAGCAAGCGGGAATGCCCCTCTACGGCCGCTGTTGCCTCGCCTGGCACCGAGTTTAAGTACAAGGTCGTCGCCAAACCACGTGAGTGCTTCGACGTACCAAAATTTTCAAATCGCCTCCTTCAGTCAGCCTTCGATGCCTGCCTCAAAAGCACCACGTTTCAAGGTTTCTCCATTCACCATCCCACCAACAGCGTATCCGTATAGTTGCGCTCGCTAGCTGATGTTGACCGCCTCACCCTACTGCAAACTGTGCCAGTCACAGCCGCTTGTACCATGGAAGTGCAAGCGTGCATGAGTTCGACCTCGGACTTGCGTCGGTATGTGGTCTGTAGGGTTGACCCAGGGGAATCGGCGGAGGGCCTTGTCACTGCTTTGACCTGCACACTCACAAAATTGTAACAGCTCATTATATGGGCCGTGGACGCACGTGCCTGGTCACTCTCCAACGTCCTCGAACGCCACCAAGTCGCGCATTACGTATTACGGATGCATCCTGCAATTTCATGTGTACAAGCCCGCGGTGTGTTACACTGCTATCGTAGCTTTCGTACCGGTCACATGCGAGATTCTTGTCCCCAACCCGCGCATACTTCCATGGAGTCCGCCGAGACGCGCACGTACAAATACGGGCTCTGCCAAACGGACGATCATGATATAACGTCCAAAAGTTGTCCAGTTAAACAGAAGGCTCTCAAAGCGCATCGCCAACGCAAGTGCCGCCAGCGTTCAGAAAAAGAAAGGGATGCTAATATTCCGACTAGCAATCGTTTCGAACTGTTGTCCCTCTCCGCAGAGGACACACCAGCATTGGTAGAACTTGACAATGCTTGCTTTGAAGCCCCCTCGTACAGCGATGCCATCAAGGAGGGCACAAAACATCTTCAGCAGGCTGCGAGTACGCCTAAATGGAAATTTGCGACGACAGACGATCTGCCGAAGCTTGACCGACCAATAGCGCAGCTCAAAATGGAAGTCAAGCACCACGCTCAACGCAGAACCCATCTCGCTCGACCCGCTCGACCAACTGCGATGCGCGGTACAGACGTGTCATACGCTGATTTGTCCTTCGCAAGCGCGTCAGCATCAGTCAAGACGACTCTGCAGAGCTCCTCCGCTTTGTTGCGCGGCTACTTCTCGAGCTGTCAAAAGTGTTGCTCGCCAACCTCCTACCGCTTTCACCGCTTCTTCGAAAGCAACGCGCCACCACTGTGTCCTGCAGTGGAACTACCGGGGACTTGCAAATAAAGTTGGTGAGCTTCGCTATTGCTTTGCGCTGGGGAAGTTTCCCGCTTGATGGCCGCGTCAGCATCAGTCAAGATGACTCTGGCAGAGTACCTACACTTTGTTGCGTCGCAACTGCTCGAGCTGTCAAAGGTGTTGCTCGCCAACCTCCTACCGCAATCACCGCTCCTTCAGAAGGAACGCGCCACCACTGTGTCCTGCGGGGGAACTACCGGGGACTTGCAAATAAAGTTGGTGAGCTTCGCTATTGCTTTGTGCTGGGGAAGTTCCCCGCTTGCTGGCTGCTTCTACAAGAAACAAATTGGCTTTCACGCATCTATGGATTCACTTCGTATGCTTCCCCAACCATCCTGATCGACACTGCACAAATGCGTTGGGACTTCCAGGCAAGGCTGCAGGTTATGTTGTGACTGCATATCCTCAAAAGCAAGTTCCCTCTGCTGTGGTGTAACTAGTCGCAAAAAAGGCTGGGATACCCTCTCACCCCTCAATATTGTGGCGATGAGACAGTAATTGTACCCAAGCAAATACGTGATCAAATAATCGTGGAACCAGTTCCAAAAAACATGCACCCGCTCTACAACAAAAAGCGCCGTCAAGCGCGAGCACGAAAACTCCTGCAGAGAAGTAGCGATCAAGACGCTTACTTTACCGACGTCAGTCTTTATCCCGCGCCACCACAAGGCTCCAGAAAACAAGCATATGCATTGGCAATGACTAACCAAAGCAAAGTCGTGGCCTGCGCGTCCCTACGCACCAGATCAAGTGCCACCGCAGAGGCAGCAGCCATAGCCTTGGCAATCAGAGAAGCCGAAAGAAAGGGGCGCTCAGCGTATATTTTGACAGACTCACAACCTGCATGTCGCTTATACCTTAGAGGCACACTTCCAAGGTGCGTCACTGATATTTTGGGGTCCATGTTGATGAAGGCACATGGCGTCACTTGGTGCCCAGGGCATGACGGCCTGGGGGGGAACGAGGAGGCAAACTGCGTAGCTCGCGGACTTACTGGCCGAGACGCAAGACTCTCCTCAGGACACCTCACAGGGCATCATGAAGAGCAAAGTGTAACAAGCAGGCAGATATTGGAAAACCAACGCCTTACAAGACGCACGTACGCCCCTCCACATCCGAACTTAAGAACTTAAGCAGCCAACAAGCCCGGGATTGGCGCCGCCTCCAAACGAACACATACCCCCACATATCAAAACTACACGCAATTTTTCCACAGATATACACAACAGGGGTATGCCCATGGTGTAGTAACCACACAGCCACACTTACACACATAACCTACCAATGTACCGAGCGGCCAGCCAATGCAGTATCTAGGTTGGTGCACTCACTACAAACACTCACAACGTGGTCTTGGGAGGCACGGCTTTCCGAGCTGGCACTGGGGAGCCAACTGGTGACCCTAGATCAGGCCCGGCGAGCCGCTGTGGCCAGTGAGGCTCTACAAGAGGGCTCCACCCGGGATTAGTCACGTAATTTTAATTCTTCAATAAAGTTTATTGTCTAGTCGCAAAAAGTGGTGGCAGTGCTCGTTGACTTCCGCGCACTGACGTGGTTGTGGTTTCAGTTAACGTGCGTCCGTGTAGTGGCAGCGCTCCTCAATTGGGTTTGGGGTGGCTGACACACCTGCTTCAAACCGACCCTTCAAGCCCAGCGCTAGTTGGGGGAGACTTCAATGCACTTCATCAGTCGTGGGGCTGCCCGTCTTCCAGTGCTAGAGGCAACATCGTGCTAGACACATTTACAGCCGAGCACTTCGTCCTTCTAAATGCCCCGGCAACTACTACACGTCGGTGGGATCATTCCTGTGCTCCACCGTACGCGCCCAATCTCTCGTGGTGGTTGGGAATGTGTGACGTTTCGTGGGACCTAGAGCCAGACTGCTGGGGGAGGCATCACCATCCGTTGATAGCCGGTTTGGCCTCGTATAACGAGTGCCGCCTCCTACGTCGGTGCTACACAACTAACTGGGACTTATTTCGCAAACACGGAACACCTTGATTGCTGATACATCGTCTGATCCATTGCAGGTGTTAACCACAGCTGTAAAAGCCATCACGCAGTCAAGCCGGGTAGAGCAGAACAGACCACCTCCACATTTACTTCTTCTGTGTTTGTGGGCAGAACGTCATCCTGCAGAGCTAGCCTTAAACCGAGATTGACTGCTGCAGCGCGTCGCTGCGAGAAGCGCCTCGCCCGAGAACTGTGGATGAACTGGTGTGCGTCACTCGGTGCATCGTCTTCATCCACCTCGATAGGGTTAACGTTCCGGAGAATGGGATTGAGCACTCGTACGGCGAACCAGCGGCCAGTGCGTGTCTCGCTTTAGGATGTAAACCGAGCCAGTTCGCTCTAGAAATGGTTAAGTCTTTCTTTCCAGCCTACAACCTGGCCACACCACAATTCGACTGTCCGTGTAACTTTGCTCCGGAGGTTGGCGTCCGCCAGACATCGAAGGCACGCAAGCGCCGTACACGATGCGGAACTCTAGGCACCAATTGACCAGGCAAAAGTACGGCAAAAGGCACCAGGACCAGATATAATCTCCTATGAATGGTTGAAAAATATCGACAGCCCTGCACTGCAGTGGCTGCTGGACACGCTTAACGCAGTCTGGGTGACCGGACAGCAGCCTGAATAGTGAAAGCATGCCGAAGCACTCGAGTATAACCTCTCTAATCATCAGCCGATCGCTCTTACGTGTACGTTGTGCAAGCTTGTGAACGCATGTTGGCGTCGCCATTTCATGGTGGGTGGAAAAGCACGCCTGGTACCATCTGGCCCAGATTGGTCTTCGGCCGTATCTGGGCACGGAAAATGGCCTAGATGATTTGACGTTCATGGTGCTTTTCAGAAGAAGATCAAGCAGCATTCAAATCCTTCTCGCTCTGGACGTTCATAAGGCCTGCGACAACGTCAGCCACTCTGCGATCTTACACATAATGCAATAGCTTACACTTCCACCTCGCGTCTGCAACTTTGTGGTGTCTTTTCTGGCACACCGTGCCTTCTGCATTCGAGCAGGCAAGGAACGAACCGGACACTTTGTAATGAAGCGAAGTGCACCGCAGGGCTCAGTGCTGGCCCTGATACACTTCAATATTGCCCTGATGCCCCTCGCGTGGCAACTAGCACGTATTTCAGATGCCTTCTACCTCATGTATGTGGACGATTTGACTGTGTTGAGACTACATCCAGACCTGCAACGCCAGCAGGAGGCCCTCCAGAGTGCTCTGGACAAGGCGCCGGACTGGTGTGGGCGCATAGGACTGACATTGTCTGCCACGAAGACGGCATTCATGTCTGTCAGCAACAGACGAGGTTGTCATCGCCTTCTGCAGACGCCGATTTGTTTGAGCCTAAATGAGTAAACCCTCACTACGGTATCTACAATCCGTAAGCTCGGGGTCAAACAAGACGCATCTGGCTCTGCGAATGTGTGGGTTTGCTCTGCTCGTTGAATAGTGCTGATTCTCTCCATCTCATTCATCGCATCTCTCAAATAACTGGAGGTGCCTGTGTAGGTGCGATCAATTATACAACCTCAGCTTGTTTATCAAGCTCAGTTTCAACGTCTCACAATGAGAGATTGGGACTGGCTCGGGACGGCCAACTGAAATTACATGAGGGCGATTACATGCCTTCCTCGTATAACATCTATCGCGACCCCCCAAGGGGAAATGCAGCTCAACACCGTCGACGAAACTGTACACCAATATTGAGTCGTTCGCTACTTGAAGAGTCAAGCTGTTCCTATGGCGGCGGCTCTAGCTCACTACTATAATTCAACGCTGCCACAGCCTGAATCACCCTTGGAAGAAGTTCAGCCATGGTTCAAGGCACAGGTAAGAGATAACCGACCACTGACCCGTCTGCGACAATTTACCCGACAAGTGGCGCAGGAGGGCGTTGTCACTACCATGGGCAACTCACTATAGTGGTATACGTAAACGCAGCTATCAATAACTGCGTTCTTCACACCAATCTCTTATTTCCCGCGCTACCTGAAACTCAACATACATGTTGTGTAACAGAGTCACCGTTACCATCATTATTAGAGAAGCTTACTGCAATACGGAACGGGTTAACAGTAATGATATTCAAAATAGATTCTTTATCAAACGATAAACTGCTTGTATATACGTACTCCACGCAGGCAGTTCGAGAGCTGCAAAAAGTGAACAGCTCTTTTGATATAGCCTCTGATATACACCGACCGATTTACTGATGCGCATGTCCTGTCCGCGCATTATGGACCCACCGGTTTGTACCAGCATCTGTTGAAAGTAGATGCCGCTTGCCATCGAGCGGCTGTTCAGCGCCCGCTGCGTCTACATCGTCTGTCCCCGAAGGACAGCTTGCTTGTGCACAAAAACCTCCGGCACTGCACGCGGGCATGCGTTCCATTCTTCCGCGTGGATCAGACCTTCCCGGTGGCTTAACTCGCCCAGAAGAACTTGCGCTGAGGAGGATTCGATGGGGCGCTGCCTTAGCTGCTGCAATACAGGCTACATGGACTTCAGGTGCACAGCCTCCCCCAACGACATGCACATTCTGCGTTGACCGGCAACAGAGGCAACGCTCGATTGCAAACCTGTCCGGGCCTTCACTGGGCTCGCACTCGCCTTCTACGCAGCCTTCACCACTGCTTCGGCCGACCACTTGACTTGACGCTCTGGCCGCACGGTCCACTGCATCAACCACTCCTGGCCTTCATACAGGAAACAGAACATTTTATTTTTATTTACCTGATGCTGTAGGGCATACTGGAGCCAATCAAAAAAGAACATGCTACATACACAACGCCAGAATCAAGAACTACGCACGTGCGTCAAACGCTATGCGACCGCTGTGGAACTCCTTAATACAATTGACTAACTCATAGAGGATCAAAGATTAGCTCAATATTGAAGACTAGCGTGAAGCCCTACGGGAAGGCAAATACTTGGCACCTCGGCATACACACCACCGCTCAACACGGTGTTCAGACGACCAAAGCGCATGAAACAAGGCAACATCTTCACGTACGCCTGCTGCCAAAGAATATGCACCTTGAACAGTGTCATTGTAGGACATTAGGAAGCCGTGGCAACTCCTGTACTGTGAAACAGGAGAGAGTGCGTCGCACGGGCATCCAATGAGTCTTCTTCTAAAAGAGTTCCCATCTGGTATGTTCACCAAAGCTTCAATGATGCCAATGTTTGTTGCAAGCATGTAGTGTTAACCCTGCACGAGTAGAATGTAGGGTTAACCCTGCACAAAACCTTCCAGATAAGCGTCTTCTGCAGCGAGTTCCAGAAAATTGTTGTTCTTCATCAGATGTAGTGATGGTGCGCCGACGCGGAGTCGGGGTAAAGAACGGAGCACATGACCGTGTCGCAGTTCGTTACTACGTGGCGTCACCCACAGCGCTATGTGTCATCTCTCTCTTTCTGGTGCATTTGCGCAGTAAAAGTACTTCTAGATTATGAACTAACTAGGCCCAAGAGAACTTTTGCCGGATCAGTCGAGCCCAGTTAGTTTGCCGAACACTGATGTTTACGTATTTTTGCTATACTATTCGTTAAAGCCAGGCACAATTAAGATTTGCTGTACCAAATCTCTGAACGGAGCAGCGAAAAGCATGCTGCATTCTTTAAAAGAGGACAAAGTTTATGCGCAAAAAACTTCTGGCTACAATTTGATGTCATATATTCTAATTCCGTTCGTGATAACCATTAAGCTGCCTGTTCTGAATATACTAATTTACAATTACTGTGGTCTTTTCTTCTTACATTCGTTTTTTTGTTTATCGATACTTATTAGTCCGAAGATTTCATAAAGTTTATATAATCAATTATTCGCCACTACCCCAGTGTGGGCATGAGCTATATGAGAGGGAACAATGACATGATCATCTCGGTGCTTTATGGGTGAGTGCAATCTATACGAGACCATTATCATCATTATCTTCTTCTCGTTGCCACGAGCGCACGTGCCCACGTGTCCCCACTGCTTCGACGTGGCACTGTGAGCATTCGTTGGCTCGTTCTTGGAACGCACAGTCGTGCTCCAGTTTTGTCAGGTTGCCGGTCCACGTCCTGTCCACGCTAAACTCATTTTGCGTCCGCCATCAGAATCTTGCTGCTAGTATCAGCGCGTCCTGAACGTGCTTCGCCCGTAGTGGAATTACTAGGGCCCTTAGCCGGCATTTTCGAGGCATGTCAACCATCGTCGCTGTTCCGAAGCGTCGCAGAAGGACGGAATTTAAGTCGAAGCTTCCGTTCTGCGGTCGTTCTAAGAGGGGCCGCCCGCGCCGTCATCGAACACGTAAGCAAGCCTTCCAAAACTGTTTGCCCATCTCAAGACGAAGGAACACGAAGCTAATCAAGGTGAGCATCGGTGCGACTTTTCTCGAAACGCGGCACGACAATCTCGTTTCTCGGCGCTCTTCTGCAAGTGAACAGTTTTTAGAGACTCCCGTAACGACGCCGATATCCAACATCAAAGCTTCATTATCATCGGACAGCAGGGAACCACAAGCCTCGAGCGAGTCTGATGTCCTCACGGGAGAAGAGGAAGTCATTGCGAGTGAGCACACAGAACCGGAGGCTCTCGCATTGCCGGACGAGGGCGTGAGCGGGAAGCAAGCAGTCGTGCTGGAGTACCTACTCCACCCTTCACTGCTGGTCCTGGCGATTTGAGAAGGCATCCCTCTCCAGACTGCTGTCGAAGACTTCGAGCACCGCATCAGACGCTGTAGACCTCCTCTTAAGACAACCGTGACAGCGACGATGACGAAGACGGACGCTTCTGCCCACATTTCCTACAGGGTACAGTTAGCACCAGGTCGCGTCAGACCTGCATCCAATAAAGGACGCGGCTATCCTGTCACGGCAGGCGACGTCTGGCTTCGTCATGGTGGACCAGCACCATGCTTCCCGAGTCCTTCGCAGTTGAAAGGAGAGAAAGAACGACCACATCTCCGAACGAAGAACGCGTGAACTAATGAAGCACCATTCGTTTTTGGCACCATCTACCCTGGCAGTCTTGGAACGTGCTATGACCCCCAGGGAAGCAACGCCGCTAGCCGGTTTACTTCGAGCGGTGTTCGACGCTCCAGCAAGGCGAGAAACACCTCTAGAGGGTCATGGCTCTCGGGTAGCAGCAGGCTCGTCTTGACACTGAAGCTTACCGCTGAATCTTTCAAGACAATGATGAGGAAGGAGAACTTCAGGGCCGCGTAAGGAGCAGACAGACAGACGCGGCGGCGCCACTACGGCATGTCGTTCGGCAGCCTTGAGAGAAGGCGTCACCGCTTCGTTTATATGCGGTGTTAATTCGTTTATTCTTGCTTAGTTAACGTATTTTCATAGGAAATAAAACGTTGTATTGGTTATGTGTTGCCTCTGTATTGGCCTTGCTGGATCGATGCCAAACCAGAAACACCACCCTCGCCTTAGGCGTGCGCCATGCTGTCTTTTGGGGGGAGGAGGTGTTCAACGAGTGCCATTCCCCTCGTCCCGAGCAACTGTCAAGCTTGCAATCAGAAAATTTTCCTTTCATTAAACTCTCTCTTCCTCAAAGAGGAGCATTCACCTCCGCTGAATATTGATGAGTTCTCAGCAGTATAATTAAGACGTCACGCGCGCCAACTACTCTCGTCACACTTGGACGCCTTTTGAAGAGACCTATTCAAATTTTGGTGTTGCACGTGGCAAAAGCACGTCAAACTTTTCGCAGATGAGTGCGTCATCTACCGTCACATCACTTCACTCGCAGACACCGAATCAATACAAAAGGATCAAAACACTGCAGCAACACGTTTGTGCTCCACATGGAGAATGCACTCAAATATTTCGATGTGGAACCACGTCAGCTTTGCAAAAAGATTTCCAGAAATCCTGTACACATACAGTACCGATGGTGTAGCAGTAAAAAAAGTACCAGAGTGTAAATACTTGAAAATTTAATTAACGTATTCATCTCATTGGAACAGACACATAGAACAAATGATTCCAAAGGCTAGAAGAATAGGCTTTTTTGCCGAAAATTGCATTGTACCACAAAAAAGATAAATTAGACCCTTTATTTCTTACGTGTAAGATTCATAATTGATTATGCTTGTCTTATCTGGAACCTGGCTCAAAAGTATCTTGCGGAAACAATAGAAGAGGTTCAAAATCAGGCAGCCCGATTGATCACTATATAATTCCGACCCATTCGCAAGTATCTCACAAATGAAGGCAGCATTAGGCTGGCAAACTCTACAACCTCAAAGACAGAAACCTCGATTATAAATCTTGCACAGCATATATTATCACCCAAAAGGAATTAATAAGTAGAAACACCTATTAGCACCAGCATAACACTCTAAGGGATGCCAGTAGAATAAAGTAGAATACTCATACAAAACCACTTGTTTTGCCAACACCTTCTTTTAAATCACGATTAGAGAGTGGAACGAAATTTCCGAAGATATAGGAAATATTAGGGATAATGGGGCTTTGTTTTAGATGTTGCGAGATTGTGACATGTGTATTACGCCTTTTCTACCTGTTTGATTTGTGCCATATTGTACTAAAGTTTTGTTTGCGTACTGTGATTGTTATATGTTATGTTTTCAGGTAACTGTTTTTTGTGTGTGCTTTGACAGAAATATCGTTAGCTAAATTGACAGATATGCATCTGCGGCGTTGCAGAAACTATACGTAACCACACATCAAAGGGCCACGCATGCGTAAAAGGCCATCTGAGCTATGCCATCTATATGTTTCTCTTTTCGTTCCCTTTCTCTCTTTCTCTCTCTTTCTGCGCTTGCTTTCTTGCCCATCAGTTTTATTGCATTCCACGTCGTACAAATCGGCGCATGTGTTCCGGGTGTGATGCGAGCGTTGAAGGAGCGCACAGAGAGAGCACTTTCTGGTCACTGGCCTAGTAATTGCGCTGCATAGTTTTTTGTTCAGGCGACACCTCTGCGATAAAAGCTTAAACAGTTCCGCTGCTAATAAGACACGGCTAGCAGTGTGAACGACTCAAGCGCTGCAGTTCGAAGAGCAGCCTTATTATTCATTTCGAAGAGCGCGGCTGTATCTCCTCGCATGATTCTTCGTTGGAATCGTGGTCTTCATGGGCGCCCGTGACATCATTAATAATCTCTTGATCGATCAGGAGACCACTCGTGGCGACACCATGATCAATCGCTATGTAGTCCTGAAAGGTCACATCTGTGGGAAGGACAGCATTGAAAGTCGGGCCGTCATCGTCGGTGGACTCGGCTGACACCTCCTCGATGCCATCGTCAGCTACTGCTGCATGCTCGGGCCTCACAAAACCGCTGTGCCGAAAACAGTTGGCGATGACTTGCGGCGGAGTGTTTTTCCACACGTGGGCGATGATGTGCACTGCGCCGAGTAAGTCCACTTGATACATCTTTCCAGCTTCTGAGCATAGGATTATTCGCTCTAGCAGGTGCTTGCGGTACTTCGACTTCACGTAGTGAATGATGCCCGGTCCATCGGCTGAATAGCAGACGTAGTGTTGGGCGGCAAAAAAACTACTTTGATGCTCGACTGTACAGTTATGGGCACTGCAGTTGTCAACAACCATAATTATCTTGCAGTCCTTCGACGTGAAGTGCCGGTCCAACTGCTGCAGCCAGCCGCGAAAAAGTCCGATGCCATCCATGCCTTCCTGTTCGCTGTGTACTCGACAGGAAGGCTTTTGACGTTCCTAAAACAACGTGGCTTAAGCGCCTTCCCGACGACATGTAGTGGCAAGCGCTCCGTGCCAGTCATATTGGCGGCAAGAAGCACAGTTATCTTTTGCTTGCACTTCTTGCCACCAATGCACGCGTCCCCTTTGAAAGTCGCCGTCTTGTCGGGAACAGCTCTGAAAAATAGAGCAGTTTCATCTGCATTGAACACTTCACGTGGTTCATATGCGGCGATGTGCTCCAGCAGGTTCACATTTTTCACTCGGTGGTCACGCTTTCGTCAACACTGGCCTTTTCGCCGCACACACTCCTGAAGACAAGTTCGTGTCTCTCTCGAAACCTCGCAAACCCCACTTCTGACGCTTTGAACGAATCAATGTTCATCATTTCAGCGTACTTCTCACCTTGCGCCATAATAAGAGGTCCACTCAAAGGCAGATGCACGTTGCGACAGTCAGTAATCCACCGGAGCAAAGCTTCTTCGAGCTGGGGATGAGCTGCGGTTCGCAACCGCTTTCTAGAGGCATGAAACTTATCGCTTTCGAAGGCTTGTCGAATCTGTTGTTCATTTTTCACGTACGTTTCCAACGTGCTCCGCTTCACGTTGTACTTGGTCATAACCTGCTGTCGCGATTCACCGTTCTTCAGTGCTTCCAAAATTTCCACTTTAGTCACCAAGTTCTTCGCGTCGTAGTTCTGCCGCTTTTTCGGCGTTGCCATCACTGTAGCGCACGATGGTGGTGGCATGCAAATACGGTTACAATGGAAGAAAAAGAGAACTCCGCAAGAAGAGATGGATCCGACACGACAACACAAAGGAAAATGGCGTCGGAGGCGCTGAGTGGAGAAGAAAGAAGACGCCGACGTTCGGTGACGCTGCGATCGCCCCCACTAGTTGATGATGATGGCGATGCCACACAGGTTTCGGTTTCACTCCAGTGGTGCAAGCGCTGCTTTATCACACTTTTGTGTAGCAGCAGCCGTCAGCATTTGTCCGAATTAAGCAGTTCGAAGCCGAATTCCGACGAAATAACGAAGGTTTGGTTCCATAGATTAACATGCACTTTGGCCGGGACCAATAGAGCCGTCTGATTTATCCGAATTTCCGAATTAACGGGTGTCGAATTAACGAGCTTTTACTGTATAAAGTTTGACCATTACTAGTATCAGTAAAAAACACAACGCGAACCACGTGTAAAAAATTGGCCCGAATCTACAAGTTACTGTAAATGCCGTCGAAAGACGATAGTCTTGCGTCTGGAGAGAGTGAAAAAAAAAACGTTTATTTGATGTTCTGCGTAAGAAAATTGGTGAATGGCACTCTGAAGGCGCTGCGTTAGGCCGCGTTCACACTGAGCATTCCGGCTGCCGAAAGTGCTCCGAATAAATTGTGAACGCCTTAAAGCACTACACGCAGCCATCAGCTGCCAATGCACATGTGTGTTTAGAAAAAGTTGTTAACGACTTAGAGTCCACGGTACTCTACTAAGAGAGAGCATGAATCCGTCCCGTGTATTTGATAGATGAGTTACAAGTAGTGCACGAAATACGACATTGACTCCTGAGCGCCCCTATTAAAAGAAATCTTGCTCTGTGGGTAGTCCGTTGCCTTCAAATGTGTGCTGGTTAATTGCGTACACTTGTGCAGGGTTTTTTTCCAAATATTGATGAGTTCTCAATCGTTATCTTCTCGGTGATCAGCAGTTTCTGATTGGCAATCTGATTTTTTATTGAGGTAACTTGTCGCATTTATTGTTGCATGAACATGAATGGATGATCATTGTTGTTGCCATTATCCCCTCAAGTGCTCCGCCTCCAAGAACATTGATGAAGGTCCATTTCTCGGCACGAAGGAGCAGTTAGAAGAGAGCGTTGCACAGTACGAAAGAAGGAAAGAAAGAAAGAAAGAAAGCTTTCTGTCATTTTCCCGATACATCTCCTGCTATTCTTCTATCCACAATTTTTTCATTTGAAAACGGCAAAGTGCCAGCGATGTCTTACTTTATTCACTGTTCACGCCGACATTTAGCGAAAAAAATCAAATGCATAGCATATTTCAGCCCGTACACACATGATGCCTCACAGAGTTTGAATTTACGGAAAGATATAACAAATGTCACAAGCTTTAAGCTAGCACAGCTTTTCATGTTCGCCTATACCTTATAAGCCCATGGAAGTGCAAAGGTTACAATCCAATTGTCATTTTAGACAGCTGCGTATACGTCAGTGTGCTTACATTCTTTTGAAAGCAAAGTGCCATTCATGATTTGATTTGAATGATTAGTTGAGTTTAAGGTCCCCAAACTACCATATTGTCACGAACAAAACAAGACCTGCAGCCAGGAGTTCACTTGAACCAGCGGAACGAAGATGTTCTCTTCTTCTTCACGCCCAAAATCGCGTATGAGCCACAGTGGCTCGTTCATCAATGGTGGCATTACCCCCTCTCCCAAGCAGCATCGTCTCGATGCTGTACATGAAGGCAAAAAAAGAAAAGAAAATTAGATGAAAAGTAGCATGCGAGCAAAATGAATGGCGTAAGACGGAATAACGTAGTTGGTTGTGGGGACAAAAGTTAAATGAGAAATAAGAAAAATAGGAAAAATGTAAGGAAAAGACGAAACAAAAAGAAATACGCGAAGTTATCAATGAAGTCAGTCACTCACTGGCGATTCACAGCGCGAAAAGTATGGTTTGAAACGTGAATGACTTCAGTTTGCGGGGTGAAACTGGAACGTCTCGAATTGTCTTGTGGGAGAACCTCGTAAGTGACGTCGCTGAGACGTCGCACAACCTTGTAAGGGCCGAAGTAGCGGCGAAGAAGCTTTTCTGAACGTCCACGCTGTCGGATAGGGGTCCACACCCAGACTTCATCACCTGGCTTAAAAATAACTTCACGGTGGCGAAGATTGTATCGGCTCGCGTCTGCGGTTTGGTGACGTTGAATACGGTGATGAGCAAGTTGACGGGCCTCTTCTGCGCACTGCGCGAATTTGGCGGCATCCGTGTGGTATATTCCTAAGTTGTCGGGCAGGAGCATGGCGTCGAGCATCGTCGTGACGTCGCGACCGTGGACTAAGCGAAAAGGTGTGAAACCGGTACTTTCTTGAATAGCAGTGTTATACGCAAAAGTTACGTAGGGAAGTATGGTGTCCCAGTTCTTGTGATTGATGTCCACATACATTGACAGCATGTCTGCAATTGTCTTATGAGTCGTTCAGTCAGCCCATTTGCGTGCGGGTGGTAAGCCGTTGTTTTACGATGTTCCGTGCCACTTAATCGCAAGTCTTCCTGCAGCATCTCTGCGGTGAAAGCTGTCCCACGATCAGTTATGACGACAGCTGGAGCACCGTGACGTAAGACGATGCTGTTAACAAAAAATTGGGCGACATCTGCTGCGGTGGCTTTCGGAAGTGCCTTGGTTTCACAGTAGCGTGTTAAGTAGTCTGTAGCGACGACAATCCACCGGTTTCCAGACGAAGACATGGGGAATGACCCCAGCAAGTCCATACCAATCTGATGAAAGGGCGCCTTTGGTGGGCTAATTGGGTGCAGTAGTCCCGCTGGTCGTAAAGGTGGAATCTTACGTCGCTGACAGTCGCGACATGTGCGAACGTAGTGCTTAACAGTCTTCGCGAGACGTGACCAGTAGTAGGAGCGTTGAATCCGTTTCAGCGTGCGCGTATAGCCGAGGTGTCCGGATGATGGCTCATCATGACACGCACGTAAAATGTCACCACGAAGCGTAGTTGGCACAACAAGCAGATACATAGCTTGTGTAGGATGAAAGTTCTTTTTATAAAGCACTCTATCACGGAAACAAAAGGAAGATAGTGAGCGTGCAAAGCTTCGAGGAAGGTGGGAATTGCGTCCTTCCAGGTAGTCAATGAGCGGGATGAGCTCCGAGTCGTGACGCTGTTGCTCAGCTAAGCTGGTTGCTGATACGGCAGAAAGAAAAGTGTCGTCGTCTTCAAGGTCAGTGTTGGCATTTTCGACCGGTGCACGTGAGAGACAGTCGGTGTCGTTGTGTTTCCGCCCAGATTTGTGGACGATGGTGACATCGAAATCTTGTAGCCGAAGGCTCCATCGTGCTAGACGACCTGAGGGATCTTTGAGATTCGCGAGCCAACAAAGGGAATGGTGGTCGCTAACTACCCTGAATGGGCGGCCATACAAGTATGGGCGGAACTTTGTTATAGCCCAGACAACAGCGAGGCATTCCTTTTCGGTTGCAGAATAGTTTTTCTCCGCTGGGGATAACGTTCTGCTCGCATAAGCGATCACGCGCTCTACGCCATTTTGCCACTGAACTAATACCGCTCCTAGTCCAACGTTGCTGGCGTCAGTGTGTAATTCCGTGTCAGCGCTTTCGTCAAAATGACCTAGTACAGGCGGAGCCTGGAGGAGGTTTCGGAGGGTGTCGAACGCATGGCACTGATCGGGACCCCAAATAAACGAGACACCGTCTTTTGTAAGCTTGTTGAGGGGTTCAGCAATATTCGAGAAGTTTTTGACAAAGCGCCTGTAATACGCACAGAGCCCCAGAAATCGGCGTAGGTCGCGCTTATTTGTGGGCACGGGAAAGGCGGCAACGGCGCGGGTTTTCTCGGGATCTGGGCTGATGCCGGCATGGCTCACAACGTGACCAGGAACTTCAGTTCTTCATATCCAAAATGACATTTGTCGGGTTTGAGAGACAACCCTGCTGTTCTGATTGCCTGAAGAACTGCATGAAGGCGTTGGACGTGCTGTTCAAACGTGTCTGCAAAGACCACGACGTCATCAAGGTAAACAAGACATGATTGCCATTTGAGCCCCGTGAGAACCATATTCATCATTCTTTGGAAAGTAGCTGGCGCTGAGCATAGACCGAAAGGCAACACTTTAAACTCGTACAGACCGTCGGGAGTAATAAACGCCGTCTTTTCGCGGTCGCGCTCATCCACTGCGATTTGCCAGTAGCTGCTACGTAAATCCATGGAAGAAAAATATTTAGCGTTGCGTATACGGTCCAACGAGTCATCTATCCGGGGTAGAGGATAAACGTCCTTTTTGGTGACCTTGTTCAGTTTACGGTAATCAACGCAAAAGCGCAATGTACCGTCCTTCTTCTTTACTAGCACAACTGGCGAAGCCCAGGGACTGGTAGATGGCTGAATGACGTCGTCCTGAAGCATCTGCTGGACTTGGTCACGTATAGCATCTTGCTCTTTTTGCGACACCCTATAGGCATGTTGTCGGATGGGTCTCTCAGTGGGTTCCGTGATGATACGATGTTGAGCAAGTGGTGTCTGTTTAACCTTTGACGTAGTGGCAAAGCAGTCTTGAAATAAGCCGAGTATACGCAAAAGGCTTTCTCGTTGAGCCGAAGGTAGTCTCTCGTTTACGTCGAGAGTGCTCACGAAGGCCTCGTCAGGGTGGCCATTCGATGAAAATGAAGCTAACGTTGACGGACCATCGGCATCGGCAAGTTCTTCACAATATGCAATGGCAGTGTGTCTCGTTAGGTGGCGATATTCGTCGCTGAAGTTCGTGACCAGCAGGTGAGCATGCCTATTGCTAGACTGAATGATTCCTCGGGCAACACAGATTTGTCTTGAAATAAGGAGAGACAAATTGGCCTCTGCAATTACCGCGTCAGACACGTCCTGTCCCAATTCCACTTTGACAAAGAGGCTGCTTCGAGGTGGGAAAGTCAGAGAATCGTCGGTAACACGGAGCGCTCTTTTCCGGAATTGCGTACTGTCAGTTGCAGCGCAAAAAGGATCCTCGAACGACACAAGTAATTCACGGAGGTCGGTGACGGCGCCGTATTCACGAAGGAGGTCCATTCCTAGAATGACTGGCCGAGAGCACACGCGCAATACGAGGAAAGAGCCCGCAAATGTCGACGTACGTATTCGAATGCGTGCCGTGCACATACCAGTAGGCGTCACCAGATGGCCACCTGCCGTGCGCAACTGAGGTCCTTGCCATGGCGTGGTAACCTTCCTCAGTTCAGATGCCAGTGTGGCGCTCATTACGGAATAGTCGGCACCGGTGTCGACGAGGGCGTTAACAGCATGATTGTCGACGAAGACGGCAATTTCGGCAGAAACAATCTTTTTGCTGTCGGAGAACACTGCAAAACCGGAATCACCCTCGTCCGGTCGTTGCGTCGAAGGAGGGTCTTTTACAGTTCGCCGGGCCGCGACTTCACCCCCAGAAGTCGCCGTTCCTATTTTCCCCTGCGGGGACTTGGTGACCGGCTCCTGAAAGGAGCGGAAGACGATGAGGGCAAACTGGGTGACGTAGACCGGCGAGGCGATGGTGATCTCGACTGGTGGTGCCGAATAGTCGAAGGAGTACGTCGGCCCGTGAGATAGGCTTCAATTTCGCGGGGGCGCTCACCGTAGCGCGGGCATCGAGCATCAGGGTGGAAGCCGCGGAGACCTAGTTGCCGGTATTGACAGTTGCGGTATACGTGACCCGCTTCACCACAGTGATAGCAGAGCGGACGGTTATCCGAGGTGCGCCACGTGCTTGCCTTGCTACCACTTTGTCTTGAGATAGACGGCGGATAGGTGGGTGGGCTCGAAAACCTTGAGCCGAGAGGTGGGCTCGAAGCAGTGTCGTGGAATGGCTGCATAGCCCGGTACCTTGGCCGCATAGCAGTGTCTGTAGCCGGTGGCGCAGGGGATCGCAATGCCGCTGCGTATGTCAGGACTGGGGCCTCGGGAATCGGCGGTGTGATTGGGGCCAAGGGTGTGACGGCCTGCCGGACTTCTTGTCTGATTACATCCGCGAGGGCTGACACAGGTGGATGGGATCCCACTGCCTGAAGCTGTCGCAATTCGTCCCGAACGATACTTCGAATGAAGTCCGCGAGGGTCTGTCTCTCGCTGTCAGAGCCGATAGAGCACGTGGTGGCCGGGATCTGGCGTTCGTATGGTGACGACCGCTGCTGCAGCGTACGTTCCATCGTAGTTGCCTCAGTCATGAACTGGGCGACTGTCGTCGGTGGATTGCGCACGAGCCCAGCGAAAAGCTGTTCTTTTACTCCGCGCATCAAATGCCGCACCTTCTTTTCCTCAGGCATGGCAGGGTCCGCGCGCTTGAAGAGCCGAAGCATGTCCTCGACAAACATAGATACACGTTCGTTCGGCCGTTGGTTTCTGCAAGATATGGCTTGTTCAGCCCTCTCCTTCCTTTCGGTGTTGCGATAGGCGTCACGGAGCTGTCGGCTAAACTCTTGCCATGTTGCAAAGGAGCCCTCGTGGTTCTCGTACCACGTCTTCGCAGAATCCTCCAAGTAGAGGTAAACTCGGCGCAGCTTGCGAACATCGTCCCATTCGTTGATACTGGCAACCCGATCAAAGTGGTCTAGCCAGTCATCAACATCCTCGAAGATGTCTCCATGGAGCGGCTTTGGTGTCTGCGGCACGTGAAAAACATGGGCGAGATGAGAATCATGGGCATCGCTGGTTTGGACCGCCTGGCTTGTCATCGCAGTTGCCATCTTTCTGGGTGTCGATGCCAAGGGACCAAATTCAGGTGGTAAACCACGCAGGCGGCGGCTGATTCTTGCTCTGGGAGATGTAGCTGTCTCCACGATGACCGACACAGCCGAAGTACACGTACCCAGCACCTCCACCAGTAATGTCACGAACAAAACAAGACCTGCAGCCAGGAGTTCACTTGAACCAGCGGAACGAAGATGTTCTCTTCTTCTTCACGCCCAAAATCGCGTATGAGCCACAGTGGCTCGTTCATCAATGGTGGCAATATGATAAGTGCCATTCTTTGAATGACATTTATCATGTGAGGAGAAAAGCATTGATTGATTGATATGTGGTGTTTAACGCCCCGAAACCGCCATATGATTATGAAAGACGCCGTAGTGCTCCGGAAATTTAGACCACCCGGGGTTCTTTAACGTGCACCCATATCTGAGCACACGGGCGTACAACATTTCCGCCTCCATCAGAAATGCAGCCGCCGCAGCCACGATTCAATCCCGCGACCCGCGGGTCAGCAGCCGAGTACCTTAGCCACTAGACCACCGTGGCGGGGCATGAGGAGAAAAGCACTCCGCCTTGGTTTGCCTGTTATTCGATCGACATCTGACCAGCTCAGGCCTATATTTGAGCTTAAAAAGCCTGCACGATTTGTAGTTGCTGACATTCTATATTGGCTACTCGATCCGGGTGAATATCTTAGCGTTCTTTTATAAAAGTTGGCAAGTTTTCGCGAAGTTTGAGCCACAGACATTTCGATAGCTTGAAAGAGCCATGACGCCGTATTTTTTATCCTGAATTGTATTGTGTGGGTCAATTCTGTTCCGTTCACAAACGAGCTGTCCAGAGAGGCATAAGCATACTTGGCCGAGCAGTTAATTTACAATTGAACACGTTCATAAACACGCGAGACTTGTGGTAGTCGGGAAACAAGGTGGTCGCGGGATCGAATCCCACCTGAGGCGGGTGCATTTTCGATGGAGGCGAGAATGTTTAAGGCCCGTGTACTTGGATTTAGGCGTACGGTAAAGAACAACTGGTGATTGAAATTCTTCAATCCCTCCACTACAGCCTCCCTCGTAATCATATCGTCGTTTTCGGACGTTAAACACCCCTTAAAATTATTATTATGGTTATAAAAGTCGGGAAACACTGGTGCACCCGCGAGCAATCCCTTAACAAGCAGCTTGATGTGCAATCATCTCCATTCCGTGGAAGGATTTGGTTCCGTGATCCGCTGTGCGTGCAATTGAGCTATTTCATTTTCCTTCAGTTTCACATTAAAGGTGAACGATCTGCAACTGCTCAAACTTTGGAAGAAGATGACTGCGACGCTCATGTTGTTAAAGATGTCCCACACGCCATAGAAAGATGGCGAGCACCAGTGGTAGTTTATAGCCGGATACTTTTAGGCCTCATTTTTCAACTGGCATAGGAACGATAGATTGGTGACTTCTATTTCTCGCTAAAACCACAAATTATTGGGCGACCATGTCAGGGCCTTTTAATAAAGCGTATTGTGGGACTAGTTGTTTTGTTTCCTACAAAAACTAAGGACGCAAGGCAAAACGAAGAAAACGAGAGTTAATGACCGTGCAGGGGAACGCGAGCTTTCGATCAAAAATGAGGTACCCTATTACGAGCTGTAGGCTGCCAGATAGTAATGATTTCTCATGATACACGACGCCGACAGCCAAGAAGATAGTTCCGCATTCGACGCATTCACATCAGGCGGCGCTGACAGACGCTCTCACGTTTAAACGAACATAATACCCTCTAAAGGGGACAGGAGGATGGCCGTCATCCGTATATAACTTAGTGGTCGAGCATCGGACGCTATTCGAAGGTCGCAGGTTGGGTTCCTGCTGGTGGCAAGTCTATCTTTTCGCCATTTTCATGCCTTCACGTTTACGTTAAAATCACTCCTAATAACATCCGCTACACTTTCCTTGACGCCATTGTCTGATAGACCTCACTTATACTCTAGTTTGCGGATACCGACCTTTTAAAACGCCACCTCCCGCCTACTTAAATTAAATTTCAATGCACCAAGAGTTCTCAGTTTGGGGCTCTCTCTTTTTTTATTAAATAATACTGTCAACCATAGCTTGAGAGTCATAACAGGGAGGGAGTACAATATGAGTACAAACAGAACACCTAAAAAAAACCACTAAGCAATAAGCACCGGAAAACAGAATGGGCAGTACTTCAACCATTACCAAAATAAGCATCAATTTCTCTGTCAAAAGTTTGTACATTGGTACTATTAATAACATGTTGGAGTAAAGAATTCCACTGTTCTAGAGCATCCGGGAAAAATGACCACCGAAAGATGTCAGTGCGAGCGCTGAAAGGTTCAATGGGGGCATCATGATTCAATCTAGTGCTACGTTTTCCGGGAAGGCGTATGTACTCGTCTTTAGGTATTTTGAATATCCTTCGGATTATACGAAATAAGGTTTTAAGTTTTTGTTTCCGTCTTCGAATTTCCAATGATTCTAAATTGCATGAATTTAGCATATCAGTTACTGAATCCCGCCTTCTATATCTAGAAGGTGGGATTTTGCCCCCCCCCCCCCAAAAAAAAAGAACGTAAAAATTGGGGCTCGTCCCCTGCACAAAGTCCGATTTTCATTTTGCACATTCTTTCGTTTGCCAAGCAATGTTTAAGCGGCAAGAGGAATGTGTTTTCGGGGTTGCGAAGCTATGATTTATTATTGCGGCAGAAGTAGTTTGCCTTTTTATTGATCTTTAAAGCAATCTGTTATCGCCCTCATGCTTCGGTTACACTTGATCTTCTTTCGCGCAAAATGAACGTTCAACACAATACGATATACAAGTGCTGCAAGCAAAAGTGATCGGTCTTCAACTATAGGCGGTCATTCACATTTTTTTTTATTTTTTAGCAAAATTCAGCTCGCAGGTGTGAAGAAACACGCTTCAAAGGCTCGAAAACGACATTTTTTCGCTGCCTAATTTCACAGATGTTGCGTCGTGGCCAAAATAAGCGGAGAATGTTTCTGATCGCTGTTGTGGCGTTCGTCGTCTTTGAAACGACCTTCGCGTGGTGTAAGTATCCACCCGCTTGATTAATATAAGTGCGTAGTTAGTTAACCTAATTCTGCTGTCACAAATGCGTGCTTGTATTATTTGTTACTGTTTTTGTTGTGCCAATATGTGTGATAATGTAGTATGCGTCATATACGTAATTTAGTAACTAAATGTATGTTAATATTGTAATATGCGTACTACATGCGGAAACTGTCCACTTACTTATTTACCCATGTATAAAAGCCATTGTTTAGAACAGGAAGCTCAAATATGTGACGCGCACGTGAAATTCTTCATTCCACATTTTTAAATGACTTCGCAAGTTTTTGTTACATTGCTATAATGATGAAGCATGATTTTCTCGTCTCTCGTGACTAATAACAATATGTTCGCGTGAGCTACTTAGTGGTGACTGGTCTTGTATATTTCATTTCGTAAAGCACCAAATGTGGTCACCTCGTCTTGAATAACCACGGCCTAAGAACTAACACCATGGTTCCGACCCATATACGAGAACTGACACAGTACATGACATTTGGGAAGGCTTATCCTATGAAGTTGTACCGTAAGCTGATATCTTGCTCATGCCGCTATTTCACTGTTTCGGCACTTGGTCGGACTGAATTTCGTGACTTCGGCTGGGTAGCTGATGTGGGCTTGAGAATCTGGTATTACTTCAAATAAGCTTTAGTAAAAGTACACTTCATAATTGTTTTTGGGAGGAAAAGGTGATGCAAGCATACGGTTCTAATTTTTACTATTGCAAACTGTGCCATGTTTTGTTCTAATCATTTTGTGCAGTCCAGGCTTCTTTCAGTTGTGGAAGGAACCAGCGGGAGGTAACGGGCACAAAAGGAGCCGATACCAGCGAGAAATACTGTGGCCGTGACAGCTTCAATGGCGGTACGCATCGGCAATCAACATGCAAGAAAAGTGGTGTGACATGTGTATGCGGAAATGGTTTCTTCAGAAAGCAACCTGGTGGCTGCACCGATTGCGTTCGTGAAGACATGTGCAGTTAAGCAAGTAGTGCGTAGTACGTTATTAATAGTTCCTTGCTGGTGCTGACAACACATTGGTCAGCGAATTGCTGCAAAATGCATCAGCGTGATGTTCGACGGTGACAAAAGAGTGAATCAATTGTACCGAAAGGGCACCACTGAATAAACGAGACAACCGCTGGTTATGTGCTTTCAATTTGGTCTGGGACATTAAATTCATCATTACTACTGTCATCACCATCGCCTTTACCGGGCGATGTCGACAACATAGTAAAGATAAGTAATTTATCTGCTGGTGATAATCGAATCCTTTTTCCGAGATATCGTCTGTTCGTACATCCTATATACACTCAACCCAACACACATTCCAGAGACGTTTTGCCTTGTAAAATACCACACGCCCACTTAGGTGAACCAGCTACATTACCACGTAATACGCGCTTGAGATATTGATTATAGAGAATCAACCGACCCTCGTGAATAATAGTTAGGTGGGTCAGCGGGCCAGCGGACCAAGCGAAGAAGCCTAGGTTTCAGTGGGCAGGGACTGAAAGAAGAGTGTGTCCACACTCACCGTCATGGCTTCTAACAACGCAGACTGATGCTTCACTCCCACGTTTAAATGCACATATGTACCCCTTAGAGTAGACAGGGGGACGGCTGCCGTGGAAGCTCAGTCGGTAAACTTATGGGACGCGTTATTCGAAGGTCGCAGGTTCGGTGCCTGCCCCCGGGAAGTTATCTTCTTGTCCGAATTTATTGCGATTGCAATTACAGGGACACTCTTGGCGTAATTCTGCCGCCGGCATCGACGTCGCCGTCAGCGTCACTCGCCGTATATGTATACATATCTATATGGCTGACAACGCAAGAAAAAAAAATACGCAGAAACACACTCCGGCACGCAGAATCAAACGTGGGACCTCTGAATTGTGCGTGCAAGGCGTTAGCCACTGAGCCACGAATAAGCACCTCCTTCACCGTTCAAACGGCAAGCTATTTATATCTACCACTGACCGCTGGTGACGGGCATCTCGAGGGGAACTATCGTGTTTTCAGCATTACCAGCAACATGGCGCATTGAGCGCGTGGCCACATCGTCACGACGCGGTGGCACGCGTGCTCTCATCTTTCACGTGTACTTTGCCCCAAGGAGAGGGGGCAGGGTGGACGCTCTCTCGCGCGCCCTTATCTCGCGATGCGAAGGGTCGTGCGTCTTGGCTGACGTTTGGCTTTCACCGCAACGATTCTGTTGCAGTCACCAGGCGCACAAAAGCCACTGCCACTTTTGCAGAGCCTCTGTTTGCGAAAAGAGCGCGCTATTCAGACACAGCCAAGTAACTGACAACTTAGACGCTTATTCGCGTTCATCTATACCTGTGAGTACGTTTCGTGTGTTATTTGTGCGTGAGAAACACGGGGCACGTTGCGATCTGCTTGCCATTCTGCGCGTGACCTTACAAGTTGTTGCTGTCCCATTCATTGCTTCGGCTTTGCGGCAAAGCTGTGACTTCTTCGTTCACTCGTCCACTTCACTTGAGCATCGATATATATTGGTTCCTGCCCACGGCAAGTTATCTTTTCACCCACTTTTCTTTCTTCACATTTCCATTACGATTCACTCTAATAATTTCCCCTATACTTTCCTTGTAGTCATTGTCTGTTAGATTGTATTATTATTCTGTCAAAACACGGAAAAACCAGCCCTTAAGTATACACTTCTTTCCCTTGTTCATTACAAGGATCTCGTACTGGAAGACTTGGTGCCTTTAGGTTGTATGCGAGAACTATTGGTCAAGTGCCAGCTCGTAATAAGTTCAAGTGCTACGTGACGCCACACAGATTCTTAAAGAGTGTGCCACACTCACCGCCATGGCTACCAGTGGCGCTGACTGGTATTCAACCTAATGGTGCCAAGTCTGCCAGTACAAACGACACCCTCGGTAATGAATAAGACAAGATGGTGCCAATGAAGAAGAGGAACGGAACGAAGACTGATGATGGTTATTGACAGATGAGGAAGATGACGTCCGATGAATTCTTACACTAATTTCCCCAGTCGACGGAAGTGGCCAGCCTGGCGACGAATTACGCAGTGCAACGCATACGATAGGGCTTGAGACGCGAAACGTTCACAATCTCTGTCCCGCGGCAGCGTTGGTCAGTGGGGGCATGAACAGGTGTGACACGGTAGTTCACCGGTGAGGTCTGTTCGACAACTTTGTAGGGGCCAAAATTGCGTGACTCAACCTTCTCGCATAAGCCAGGTGTTCGCGCAGGAGTCCACAGAATCACATCGTCACCAAGGTGGTAGAGAACGACGTGGTGAATGGCATCGTAACGATGTTTGCGATCTTCTTGGCTAGCTTCAGTGTTTACATGGGCAAGATGATGGCATTGAGCAACACGGGAAAGAAACTGGTCGCAAACGAATGGTGAAGAGTTGACGGGGCCAGAAAAGATTGAAAGGTCGAGTGGTGATGACGGTTGGCGTCCGTATACTAGAAAAAAATGGAGAATAGCCTGTGGTTCGTTGATCTGACGTATTATATGCATATGTGACAAAAGGAAGTATGACATTCCAACTGGGATGGTCCGGTCGGATATACATGGACAGCATGTCACACAGCGTGCCATGAAATCTTTCCGTTAAGCCATTGGTTTGTGGGTGATAGCTAGATGTAGTTTTATGAACTGTTTTTGATGCTTGAAGAACTTCACTAATCGTGCTTGAAAGAAATGTCTTGCCCCAGTCACTCAAAAGAACACGAGGGGCTCCGTGACGTAAGTAAATAGCATTCAAGAAGAAAGTTGCTGCTTTCGAAGCTGTTCCTGAAGTGACCGAGGCCGTCTCAGCGTACCGGGTCAAGTGATCAACCGCGGTGACGATCCATCTCTTGCGGTCTGATGTAGTTGGGAGGGGGCCGAAGAAGTCAGTTCCGACGACAGAGAACGGCTCTGATGAACAAGAAAGTGGTTGTAGGGTCCCGAATGGAGCAGTAGTGGGCCACTTGCAGTGTTGGCAAAGTGTGCACGAGGCAACATATTTAGCTACCATCGTGGAAAGACCTGGCCAGAAGAATCGACTGCGGATGTGCTCGTATGTTTTGTAGTAACCCAAGTGTCCTGACATCGGGTCGTCATGGGAAGCGCGCAGAATTTCAGTGCGTAGTGCGCGTGGTACGACGGGAACCCATCGGTAGCCTTCCGGGTGGAAAACCTATCGATATAGCACATCGTCCTCCAACTTGAATAGTCGGAGTTGTTTCTGGAGCCTGGCATTTGGGGAAGATGAAGCGCCGGTAAGCCGAACGATGATGTCAGTGCAATACGAATCGGCTGGCTGGTAAGTGGTAAGTACTGACGGACGGGTGGATGAAGGTAGGGAAGAAAAGAGTGATATCGACGAGGCGTCCTCCGTATAGCCAATTTGACAAGGGGTTGTGACGTGCGCCGAAGTCCACGGCAAAGGGCATAGCGACAAAGCGTCGGCATCTTGGTGTTGTCTTCCAGTCTTGTAGATGACGTCAAAGTCATATGATTGTAATCGGAGAGTCCAGCGCCCAAGTCGTCCCGACAAGTTTTTGATTGTGGACAACCAGCAAAGAGCATGGTGGTCTGTCACAACAGTAAAATGTCGACCATGTAAATACAGACGAATTTTCTGGATGGACCAGACAACAGCCAAGCACTCTTGTTTGGTTATCGAGTATCTCTTCTCTGCAGAGGTCAGAGTGTGGCTTGCATACGCGACAACTTTCTCGCGAAAGGCATAGTCGCGCTGGAAGAGTACGGCGCCGATTCCTTGTCCACTAGCGTCAGTGTGTAGTATCGTAGGTGCCTTGTCATCGAAATAACAAAGCACCGGTGTGGATGTCAGTGCCTGCTTGAGTTTTTGAAATGAGGCTTCACATTGATCATTCCAATCGAAGGAACCGCTACTAGCAAGGAGCTTGTGGAGAGGAGCAGCAATAGTGGCAAAGTTGCGAATGAATCAGCGAAAGTACGATGCGAGTCCAAGGAAACTGCGTAGTTCTTTGGAACTAAAGGGTCGCGGAAAGTTGAGGACTGCGGAAATTTTGTCCCGATTGGGCTGGATGCCATCTTTACTAACGGGATGTCCTAGAACCTTTATAGCTGTTTTGCCGAAATGGCACTTTTTTGTGTTTAGTTGAAGTCCAGCATTGGAGAGACATGAGAGCACTTGATCTAGGTGTCGCAGATGATCAGCAAAAGTGGAAGAAAACACGACGATATCGAGGTAGCATAGACAAGTTTTCAACTTGAGGCCACGAAGAACAGTGTCGATCATCCTTTCAAATGTGGCGGTAGCATTACATAGGCCGAATGGCATTACGTTAAACTCATAAAGACCATCCGGCGTACGAAAGGCGGTCTTTTTTTTTGTCTGCTTCGTCCATTGGTATTTGCAATACCCGGAACGAAGGTCAAGGATGGAGAAGCATTGGGCGCCTTGCAATGAGTCAAGTGCATCATCAATACGGGGCATCGGATATACATCCTTTCGGGTAATCTTGTTGAGCGCGCGGTAATCAACACAAAATCGTACCGATCCATCCTTCTATTGTACCAACACAACGGGTGATGACCAAGAACTCGTAGAGGGTCGTATGATGTTTTTTAGCATATCGGTCACGTTCTCCTCGATGATTTTGCACTCGGCCAAGGAGACTCGGTAAGGACGATGGCGTACAACAGTCTGACCTTCAGTGTCGACGCGATGATGCGCAACTGTGGTCTGTCCTAGTGCTGAAGCATTGGCGTCGAAGGAGGCTTGGTGTTTTTGTTAGCAAATGTAGATACACCTCACTTTGAGAATCAGAAAGGTGAGGATTTATCCAGGGAGCAAAGGAGGAGGAAGTAACAGACTGGTTCTGTTGTGGCTGAGCTGTCAAGGCGTCAAGAGAAACCAAAGATACCGGTTGGGTATCCAGATAACACGACACTGCAGAAACTTGGGGTAGGAGGACAGGCTCCGGGGTAGGGTTCAGGCCAAGGATTATCGCAGCACTGTCTTTGAACCGCACCAGGCTGGAGGGGACTACAACGCCGCGAGCTAGACAGTGGCTGGAAGGTGTGATCAGGACGTCACCATTGGCAATATTTGGAGAAGTGATGGTGATGAGATGCTCCTGACCCGGGAGCAGTATGGAATCGGAAGCTGTGAAAAAACGCAATGGTTTTTCGTCGATGCGTTCGCTGCAGTGATCGGTCTCGGTCATCTCGACTACACGTTGACGGCAAGAAATTAATACAGATGCTGATGAGAGAAAGTCCCACCCTAAAATTAGTTCATGAGCACATGAAATTAAGACAGCGAAGGTGATGTGATGACGAATACCATCAATGAAGACACGCGCTGTACATTGAGCCGATGGTCTAATTATCGCTCTATTGGCCCCAATCAAAGATGATTCAAGGTAGGGTGTATTCACTTTCCGCAATCAAGAACACAAGTCGGAACGCATAACTGAAATAGTTGCTCCTGGGCCCACCAAAGCCAACACCCGCACACCTTCCACAGTTACCAATAACTACTTTGGCGGTCGTTCAGGAGGACTTGGTTCATTTCGCCGCGATGCAGTTTTCCCTCCAAAAACTGCACTGTTTAGTTTTCCGATCGCTGGGCAGCCAGCTGAGAGACAGGCCGAAATGGTGAAACAGAGCGTTGGAGTGGCGAAGGGGAGCGTGGTTGGGAGGCACGTGTATTGTTATTCGTGTTGGAAATGCGCACAGGAAACGGGGATCGGTGGCTGGAAGGACTGTCGGCATAACAGTAGTAACCTCGAGCACATGTGTCGTCTCGTTCAAAAGTGGCATAACCACGACGTTCATCTTGCTGCCGACGTCGACAGATGCGCGAAATGTGTCCTCGAATTTCGCAGTAGTAGCAAATAGGCCATGGGGCCCGCCATGAAGAATGGTAGGTAGGGTTCGGTGGACGGGCGACTAGAGGTGCGACATGTTCGTGATCAGGCACAGGTGGTGGTACTTGAGACGGCGAGGGTTGCATTGAAGCGATCTGTGCATACGAAGCGGGTTGGGGGCATGGTGGAGCACGGTGGGTGCTTTGAAACACTGACATTTCTTCCCTAATAATGCCACACAGATCGCTAGAGGCAGGTTGAGTGGGAACTTTGTTAGAAGGAGGTAAACTGTAAGGCTTGCAATTCTTCATGAATTATGGCTTGAATGATGGATCGGAGCTCCATACTGTTTGTCAGGGGTTTCTCAGAGAAGTCATGTCGCAAGCGAATTGACTGCAAGGTATCAAGCCGCTGGCAAACAGAGACGACGTCGGAAACCGTCTAAGGGCTGTGCGCGACGAGGGCGTTGAAAGCGGTAGGTCTGATACCCTTCAGAAGGTGCCGGACACGATCACCTTCTGGCATGGTGTCGTCGATACGGCGGCAAAGTGCAAGCACATCCTCAATATAGGAAGTGTAGGACTCACCGCAATGTTGAACGCGTTCTGCCAGTTTTTTTTTGAGCAACTTCTGAACGGACGTTCGGTGTGCCGAAAATGCGTCGGAGCTGGTTTTTGAAGGAAGACCAATCGCGGAAGTCGCTTTCATGATTTAGTAACCATGCCTTGGCAACCTGAGATACGTAAAACTGGACGCGTGCTAATTTCGATGCCTCGTTCCAGTTGTTGTAGACACATACGCGGTCATAGTTGTCAAGCCAGTCTTCGACATCTTCGCCAGGCAGACTGGAGAAGATCGGAGGCTCCCGACGGGGGATGTTGACCGGGCTATGGTTGGCGGCTGGTGGTTGCGCCGGCGGGTGGTTCGGTTGGACTTGCTTTTGCGCCATGGTGCTCTGCTGACGTAAGCGACGTCCCGAATGGATCTCCAGGAGCTGGCTTTGGATGAAGAGAGGTCGAAGAGATCGGGAAGCACCTTCCACCACTTGAAATACCACGGTTCAGCTGACGCTTTATTCAAGCAACAGCAAGATGGCGCCGATGAAGAAGGGGAGAGGAACGAAGACTGATGATGGTTATTGACAGATGAGGAAGATGACGTCCAATGAATTCTTACACTATATATATATATATATATATATATATATATATATATATATATATATATTGTGACGGGGCAAGGTCTTGGCTTACAGGACAGCGTCCACCGAGAATCGGCAGCACAACAAGATGCCTGAGTTGCCTCTCGTGCAAGCGCCTAACGCACAGGCGTCTTCTTCATCTTCGCTAAGTGCCACGCTTGCTCCTGTCGATGATGCACCGTAACATCACTCCCCTGCGGCGGAAGCGTCGTCACGGCGCTTAGTACGGCGGCGACGAACGAGGAGGGTGATACGGTTTCAGTCTGGAAACGTGTACAACGTCTGTCTGGAGTGAGGTGGTCGAAAAGGCATTGTTTAGGGGTGCGATCTCGTAGCTCACGTCACTAAGTTGTCGTAACACTTTGTAGGGGCCATGGTAGTGTGATAGTAGCTTCTCTGATAAGCCGACTTGGCGGTTTGGTGTCCAGAGAGGTACCAGAGACCCCGGCGAGAAGTGCACGCTTTGGTGGCGACTGTCATAGCGGTATTTTTGCTGCGCTTGCGACAAGTGCAGCCGATCACAGGCGAGCTGACGGGCTGCATGGGCTCGAGAAACGACATCGCTGGCGTACTCAGTAGACAAGGGGGCAGCCGAAGGAAGGATCGTGTCAAATGGTAATGCTGGATGTCGGCCAGATAGCAAATAAAACGGCGAATAACTAGCTGTGTCGTGCCGTGAAGAATTGTACACGAACGTGACAAAGGGGAGTGCTTTGTCCCAGTCACGGTGATCTGGCGAAACGTACATTGACAGCATCTGCGTCAGCGTTCGGTTCAGACGCTCGGTCAATCCATTTGTCTGTGGATGATAAGCGCTGGTAAGCTTGTGCTCAGTGGAGCAGGCGCGGAGAATGTCATCCACAACACGTGAAAGAAAGTACCTTCCTCGATCAGTAAGCAGCTGCCGCGGAGCGCCGTGATGAAGAATGACTTCATACAAGAGAAAGTCAGCGACGTCAGTGGAACAGCTTGTCGGCAGTGCTTTAGTGATGGCAAAGCGTGTGGCGTAGTCTGTGGTGACTGCAACTCATTTTTTTCCGGAGGTGGACGTAGGAAACGGGCCCAACAGGTCAAGGCCAACACGGAAGAATGGTTCCGTCGGTATGTCCATGGGCTGTAGGAGGCCAGACGGTAGCACAGAGGGGCGCTTGCGGCGTTGGCAGCGGTCGCAAGCAGTGACGTAGCGAACCACAGAACGATATAGTCCGGGCCAGAAAAAGCGACGTCGCACACGATCGTAGGTACGAGAGACGCCTAGGTGACCGGCTGTAGGTACGTCATGTAGTTGTTCGAGAACGCTGGTGCGCAGGTGATGGGGAAGCACGAGTAGTAATTCCGGGCCATCAGCGTTGAAGCTGCTACGGTACAGAATGTTGTCGTGCAGTTCGAACAGGCGAACGGAAGGGTCTGTTGGAGCAGAGGTCAGACGCTCGATAATGGAGAGTAACGACGGGTCACGTCGTTGTTCGGTGGAGATATCACCCAAAGCGTGGATGGAGAGAACGCAGGGGTCTGAATCAAGGTCTGTCAGGTCGGGCGTTTCAACCGGATAACGTGACAAACAGTCTGCGTCTGTGTGGAGGCGTCCCGACTTGTAGTGGACCACGAATGAGTATTCTTGCAGACGGAGCGCCCAGCGACCAAGACGTCCAGATGGGTCCTTTAGCGATGACAGCCAGCAAAGAGCGTGATGGTCCGTAACAACGGAAAAAGTTCGGCCATACAGGTAAGGCCTGAATTTCGCCACGGCCCACACTAAAGCTAGGCATTCACGCTCAGTGATGGAGAACTTCCGTTCGGCAGGTGAAAGAAGACGACTGGCGTAAGCAATCACGCGGTCCTTCCCGTGCTGTCGTTGGCCAAGGACCGCTCCAATTCCATGGCCACTGGCATCGGTCCGAAGCTCTGTAGGTGATGCTGGGTCGAAATGGGCCAGTATTGGTGGCGTAGTCAGCAGATGGATAAGAGCCGAAAAGGCGTCCGCTTGCTCTATACCCTATGCGAAGGGAACGTCCTTCTTTAAGAGATCAGTAAGCGGTCAGCGATGTCGGCGAAGTTGCGGAGAAATTGACGAAAATAGGAACATAGCCCTACAAAACTTCGGACGTCCTTGGTTGAGCGTGGTTCAGTAAATTGTTGTACTGCTCGCACCTTTTCGGGATCTGGTTGAACACCATCGGCACTGACAAGGTGGCCGAGTATGGTGACTTGGCGACGTCCGAAATGGCATTTTGCAGAATTGAGCTGGAGAGCAGCTCTTCGAAAAACATCCAAAACGGCTGACAGACGTGTTATATGGCTGTCAAAGGTGGGTGAAAAGACGATGACATCGTCTAAATAACATAAGCAGATAGACCACTTATATCCTCGGAGAAGGGAGTCCATCATGCGCTCGAAAGTTGCCGGCGCATTACGCAGTCCAAACGGCATGACTTTGAACTGGTAGAGGCCGTCGGGCGTAACGAAAGCGGGTTTTTCACGATCCATGGGGTCGACGGAAGTTTGCCAATAGCCGGATCGAAGGTCGATCGACGAAAAGTATAGGGCACCATGGAGGCAATCGAGGGCGTCATCAATCCGAGGCAAAGGGTAGACATCTTTGTGGGTCACTTTGTTTAAATGGCGATAGTCCACGCAAAAGCGCCAGCTGCCATCTTTCTTCTCAACGAGCATGACTGGGGAAGCCCAGGGGCTGGATGAGGGTTCTATTACGTCTTTAGTAATCATTTTATCTACTTCATTTTGAATTACTTGGCGTTCCTTGTGAGATACGCGATATGGACGCCGCCGTATAGGACTGGCATTACCAGTGTTGATCCGGTGAGTCACTGCAGTTGTTTGGCTGAGAGGGCGGTGGTCAAAGTCGAAAACGTCTCTATATGATGTTAGCAGACTACGGAGGCTGGCAGCTTGCACTGCAGTGAGGTCGGGAGCAATCATCTTGTTAATGTCATCTGAAGGCAGAGTGTAATTGCGGCCATGACAGGGGGATGTAGTATCGGTGTCCAAACCAGTAACGTTGCAGCTGTCAAGTGGAGATAGGGTGGCCAAAGACATGTCTTGCGGAATAACTTGAGTCAAGAGACTCACGTTGAGTAGTGGTATAACCACTGTATTATTAGCGACGGCGACAACAGTGTGAGCAAGGGCGACGTCTCGGGCCATCAGTACGTCGACTATAGGAGTGACGAGGTAGTCACCGTCGGGCACATGACGTGAGCACGACAAAGTGACATATGTAGCAGCTTGCGGAGGCAAGCGAACGTGGTGACGAGAGCGTAAACGGGGAGAATAGTCTGCTGGAAAATCGGCAAACTGCGGCAGTTCAAGCTGAAGAGCACCAGTGGCACAATCAATGAGCGCAGAATGACGTGACAGGAAGTCCAAACCAAGTATTAGGTCATGAGGACACATTTCTATGACGGCAAACTGAACTAATGTAGGATGACCGGCAATGGACACACGGGCCGTGCACATCCCTTGAACATGAGGGGTCCTCCCATCAGCGACACGAAGTTTGTGGGAAGCGGCAGGCGTGAGCACTTTATGTAGGCGTCGGCGAAGGTTCGCGCTCATTACAGAAATGTGCGCTCCAGTATCTATAAGGGCAGAAATAGGCACACCGTCAACGGCAACGTCTAAGAAATTTTGTCTCGTCGCAAGCGTCAAGAGAGGATTTGTGGAGGGAGTCGAAGATGCAGCGTCACCTCCGGGTGCTGCACCGTTTAGTTTTCCGGGTAGGCAGGAGCGGGGTTGAATGGAGATGACGGCCTGCGAGTCTGCGGTGAGCGAGACGACTGGCGACGTCCTGGAGGCGAACGCGACTGATGACCATGCGGTGACGGAGATCGGCTGTTGAACCTTCTGTAGTTGTTTTGCGGAGAAGGCTGCACGGCAGACGCGAAGCGGGTGCTGTCCTGTCGGTAGTGAGGTTGAGATGAAGTCCGAGGTGGCGATGACCAGCGGTAATTGCAGTAACGGACGACATGACCGATACGGTGGCAATGAAAACAAATTGGTCGATTGTCGACGGTTCTCCACGCCGCAGGGTCGCGAGATCGGGCCGTGAACTGCTGCTCGCGATAGGACGAGGGTGGACGCCATGAAGCTCGCTGCGGGCTGGGCAAAGCGCACACCGAGGGAATACCTATGCTGGCGAGTTCTTGGCGGACGATAGCTTGAACCATGTTGGCAGTGAGTGGGGTGGTGTCACTTGCAGCGGTGTAAGCCGGAGCAGAGGCAATGGCTTCAAGTTCGCGCCGTACAATTCGGGTCACCTGATTCGATGAATCTAGAGGTGGTGGCTGTGTTCTTGCACGGTCTTCACAAGATGATGTTGCAGCCGTATTCGGAAGGCGGGTGAACACGCTGTTAATCCGCCGGCTCTTCGCTTGCTCAAAGCGCCGACATTCTTTTATAATGGCGTCCACTGTAGAAACATTTTTGCAGATGAGGAGGTTGAATGCGTCATCCGCACTCCCCTTAAGAATATGCCCGACCTTGTCAGCCTCCGGCATATCGGCATTGGCTTTGCGACACAACGACAACACATCTTCTATATAGGAGATGTAAGACTCGGACGAGGTCTGCGCCCGAACCGCGAGCATTTTATTCGCGGCCATTTTTCTTCCAATCGGCTTTCCGAACAGGTCTAGCATTTTCTCCCTGCACACTGCCCAGCTCACAAGTTCTGTTTCATGATTCTCATACCACGATTTGGCGGTTCCCCTAAGATAGAATAACAGGTTTGCCAGCATAAGAGTCGGGCCCCATCGGTATCGAGTACTCACACGTTCGTGCTCTGCCAGCCAATCTTCAACGTCAACTTCATCTGGATCGCCGGAACCGCTGAACGTGCCAGGATCCCGCGGGGGTTCGAGCACAAAGGTTGTGGTCGCAGAAGGAGATGTAGTTACCGCATCATCTCCGGCCACAGGAACACCAGGAGCAGATGCAGACGCCGTACTCTCCGTCATCGTTGTGGAATGACCCTTCAAACGTCGGCCGCTGCGAAGTTCCGTTGCGAGGCGGTTGCCCAGCACTTCCACCAAATGTGACGGGGCAAGGTCTTGGCTTACAGGACAGCGTCCACCGAGAATCGGCAGCACAACAAGATGTCTGAGCTGCCTCTCGTGCAAGCGCCTAACGCACAGGCGTCTTCTTCATCTTCACTAAGTGCCACGCTTGCTCCTGTCGATGATGCACCGTAACAATATATATATATATATATATATATATATATATATATATATATATATATATATATATATATATATTAAAATAGAGGTGTTGTACGTCGAGAAAGGTTCAGACGTAGCTTGGCAAAATGTCCTTTATCAGGCAGGTGTGGCTAATGGCGAGCGGCGTGCGCGAGCTACTACTGCAGCCACCGATCATCATCGTCTTCTTCGTTGCCAGCAGAGCGTCCGTTAGTCAGATTCATTAATTCATTACAAATACTCCCCGCGAAATAAGGAGCCATCCTGGCGACCTATGGACAAGTAAACACGGGAGGGTCGTAGCAGGGCTTAAGTCTCGAGACGTGGACAATTTCCTGGCCACGACGACGTTGGTCGGAAGATGGTTCCAGTGGCTCGATGAGGTAATTCACCGGTGACGTTTTTTGTAGCACACGATATGGGCCGTGATACTTGGGGACCAACTTGGTAGAAAGGCCAGGTGTAGCAGAGGGAACATGCAGCCAGACGAGTGAACCTGGATCGTAGGAAGTGGTGTTATTTGATGCGTCATGGTGGTGCTTTTGGCGTCCTTGGTCTTGGGTTGTGAATGCTCTTGCCAGCTGGCGGCATTCCTCAGCGTATGTAGCGGCTTGAGACAAAGTCGTGGACTCTGAGGAGTCAGGTTTGTACGAAAGAATGGTGTCCATAGTGCAAGAAGGTTCGCGTCCGTAAAGGAGGAAAAAAGGAGAGAACCCAGTAGTGCTTTGAATGGCGGTATTATAAGCGAACGTGATAAACGGGAGCACTCGGTCCCAATTGGAGTGGTCTGACGAAATATACATAGACAGCATGTCACCAAGGGTGTGGTTGAAGCGCTCTGTCATTCCATTGGTCTGGGGATGATAGGCGCTTGTAGTGCGGTGAACGACGTGGCACTCACGCAGCAATGCTGTGATGACGTCTGACAAGAATACGCGACCACGATCGCTCAGTAACTCCCGAGGTGCTCCATGACGTAATACGATGTTGTGAAGAACGAAAGTCGCAACGTCTTTTGCTGTAGACGAGGGAAGGGATGAAGTTTCGGCATACCGCGTGAGATGGTCGACGGCAACTATGATCCAGCGGTTACCGTCAGCAGTGTTGAGAAGGGGACCATAGATATCGATGCCGACGCGGTCGAATGGTCGAGATGGGCATGGTAAGGGTAGCAAGGTACCGCTGGCGTGACAAGGGGGAGTTTTTCGTCTCTGGCACGTCGAGCAAGCCCGAACGTATTGTCGTATAAAACGGTACATGCCACGCCAGTAATATCGGAGACGTATGCGAGAATAAGTCTTCAGGAAACCTGCGTGGCCACATTGGGGGTCGTCATGAAACGTGGAACAAATTTCGGATCGCAGATGACGTGGAATCACGAGTAGCCACTGACGTCCACCGGGTGCGTAGTTGCGTCGGTACAGCACGTCGTCGCGAGTGGCGAAGTGCTCCACTTGCCGACGCAACGTGCGAGAAGGGGGGGAAGCCATCCGCCCAGCCAGGATGTCTAGAATTGAAGCAACCCAAGGGTCCTTGCGTTGCTCAGATGGCATGTCGGCGATGGTGACGGCAGTGGCATCACAGGTTATACTTTCGCAGCAGTCCGGGTCAGGGGGTAAAGGCGAACGGGATAGGGCGTCTGCGTCCGAATGTTTCCGGCCGGAGCGATAGACCACGCGAATATTATATTCTTGGAGGCGTAATGCCCATCGGGCGAGACGACCGCTTGGATCCTTCAATGACGACAACCAGCAGAGAGCGTGGTGGTCAGTCACGACGTCAAAAGAGCGCCCGTACACGTAAGGTCGAAATTTTTCTATCGCCCAAATAATGGCGAGGCATTCCTTTGCAGTGACAGAATAGTTGCTTTCGGCTTTGCTAAGAGTTCGGCTTGCGTAGGCAACCACGTACTCTTGGAAGCCGTCTTTCTTCTGCGCCAGAATAGCGCCTAGCCCGACACCACTAGCGTCGGTGTGGATCTCTGTGGGTGCCGATGGGTCGTAGTGTCGCAGAATAGGCGGCGACGTGAGGAGGCGGCGCAGTTCATTGAAAGAGTCGTCACAGGTGGCAGACCAGGCTGAAAGGTCTCTGGAGCCGGCGAGGAGCTTGGTCAAAGGCGCGATGATCGTCGCGAAATTGCGGACGAAGCGCCGGAAGTAAGAGCAAAGGCCTATGAAGCTTCGGAGCTCTTTCATGGTGGTCGGTTTGGGAAACGCTGAAACGGCTGTACGTTTGGCAGGGTCAGGAAGAATGCCGTCTTTTGAAACCACGTGGCCAAGGATCGTAAGCTTTCGAGCGGCGAAATTGCACTTCTTCAGATTCAGTTGCAGCCCCGCGGCAGAAATACACGCGAGGACTTTCTCGAGGCGGGTTAAATGGATTGCAAAATCAGTTGAAAAGACGACAATATCATCTAAATAACAAAGGCAAATGTTCCATTTGAGGCCTCGAAGGATAGAGTCCATCATCCCTCGAAAGTAGCTGGCGCGTTGCAGAGGCCGAAGGACATCACTGTGAATTCGTAAAGCCCGTCGGGCGTGATGAAAGCAGTTTTTTCACGATCGGCCTCTGCCATGGGTACCTGCCAGTATCCAGAGCGGAGATCTAAAGAAGAGAAAAATTCGGCTCCCTGTAGGCAGTCCAAGGCATCGTCAATGCGTGGCAGCGGATAGACATCCTTGCGCGTGATTCGGTTGAGACGCCGGTAGTCCACGCAAAACCTGATGGATCCGTCCTTCTTCTTCACCAACACAACTGGAGAGGCCCAGGGACTGCTTGACGGTTCGATTATGCCACGTGTCAGCATGTCGTCAACCTGTTCATTGATGGCACGGCGTTCGGTAGTTGACACACGATATGGACGCTGCCGTAATGGCGTCTCTTGACCGGTATCTATACGGTGTACAACAGATGACGCTCGACCTAAGGAAGGCTGATTGTGGTCAAACGAGGCTCGAAAACGCTGTAGGAGCTTGATCAGCTGTTTCTGCTGCCCAGGCGTGAGGTTACAATCGATGGACTTGCGGAATACATTCATAGGTTCATTAGCTTCAGTTGCGGGTGTAATGGCACAAGTCGGTAGAAATGGCTTGTCTGGATAGATCGGGTCTTCGAAAATACAATTTAAGGTCTCGAGGCTTCCCAGACACTCACCGCGTAGCAGGATGTACGGGCAAGCAGAAACGTTGCACGCATAAAGTACCGCCGAACCATTGGAAAAGTTGATGACGGCAAACGGGAGGACGATGGTTCGGTGTTGCACACTAGCTATAGTTGGTTGGAACAGGAGCGTCGACTTGGGTTTTAGCAGCGCGAAAAATGCACGAAAGACAAGAAAGGGACGAGACAAGCACTGACTTCCAACTAAAATTTTATTGACGGGAAGACCGTTAATATGCAATGGAGCACAAAGAGTGAAAAAATGACGTATTTTAAGATACAAATTATCAACTAACGCCATGCCTGCTGCGCCTACCCTCGCACCTCGCAGCGTCGAGTTAGTGGCAGCAGGGGAAAACACAGGCACTAGGACGGCGGACAACGGCGCGATGCGGACGTCAGCTGCGGCAAACACTTTCGAGGGACTGTGGTGGTCGATATCAAGGCACGGATTCGTCAACGTGAGTTCAGCACGAGCGCAGTCGACGAGGGCCTGATGGGTAGAAAGGAAATCCCATCCTAGTATCACGTCGTAAGATGAATGTGGGAGAACAACAAAGTTGATGGCGTACCAAACATCTTGAATAAGAACGCGTGCTGTGCACTGAGCTGTCGGCGCGATGAAATGGGAGGTGGCTGTACGCAGAGCAAGATTCGTAAGCGGCGTTGTAACTTTTCTCAAATCGCGACACAGTTTTTCACCAATTACAGAAACGACGGCGCCTGTGTCGACAAGTGCACGTACAGAAACACCTTCTACTAGCACATCAATTTCGTTGGACGGACAAAGAGGAGGTCTTAGAAAGTTCGACGACGACGCAGTTCTTGCCTCCGGAACTGCGGCTGTCAGTTTTCCTCTCGAGCGGGGCTCGTGCGCCGAAGCATCGGGGAGACAGATCGGCGACGGGGTGGTAAGGACCGGCGAGAATCGACGGGGCGTCGTGGGGACAATGAGTCGGTGATAGGAGAAGATGGTCGCTGGGGATTCTGGGCAGCCTGGTAATTTGCAGAATTCCCATGGTCTGGAGGCTGGAAGTTGCGACGGCGACAGTAGCGTGCTATATGTCCCACGAAACCGCATGCGAAACAGATGGGTCGATTATCTAAGGTGCGCCATGGGTTAACGACAGAAGGTGCAGGGGGCGAAACAGGATGCGGTGCCGTGTATGTAGGCAGCGTCGTAGGGTAGGAGGACCCGGTGCCCCGGTATGCGCCAGAGACAGGTGGGGCTGGGGGTCTAGCAACGACGGCAGCGTAGGTCAGCGGCGTAGGGACAGGTGGCGATGGAGGCAGTGCTTGCGTGACCTGTGTCTCAATGACCTGGCGTAGACGTGGGTCTAACGAGGTCACTGGCGCGGATGCTTCGGCCACAAGAGAAAGCTGACGCGCAACTTCCTCACGAATGAATTGTTTGATTTGGGGGAGTAAGACGGTGTGATCAGCAGCGACGTCGTGTACGAGGGCGGAAACTTCAGCCGTATCTTCTGCGGCCCTGCGCGTCGAGACACGCTGCTTACGCAACTCGTCGTACTCCTGACAGAGGCGGACAACATCGGTGACGGTCTGTGGATTCCTAGCGACGAGCATCTGGAAGGTGTCGTCGTCAACTCCTTTGATGATGTGCTTGATTTTGTCGCGTTCGGTTAGAGATTCATCGACGCGCTTGCAAAGGGACAAGACATCTTCAATGTAACTCGTAAAGGTCTCGTCCCTGCGCTGGACTCGACTACGGAGACGCTGTTCCGCGCGAAGCCGGCGCACGGCGGGACGGCCGAATACCGCGGAGATGGTGGTCTTGAAGGCGGACCAGTTGGTAATTTCGCCTTGGTGGTTCTTGAACCAGAGGCTGGCCACATCAGCGAGGTAAAAGCGCACGTTTGTGAGCTGGTCGCAGGCGTTCCACTTGTTGCAAGCGCTTACGATTTCGTACTCGACGAGCCAGTCCTCGACGTCTTGTTCATCGTTGCCGCGAAAAATTGGTGGGTCGCGTTGCCGAGGCGCGCCAGTACAGTAGACTGTCGTTGGTGAGGCAGCTTGAGAAGGGCCAGGAGCAGTCATGATGAACGCTGAGGGTAGCGTCCGATTGCGAAGTTCCAGGTTGATGGGAACCCCGGCTCCTCCACCACTTAAAATAGAGGTGTTGTACGTCGAGAAAGGTTCAGACGTAGCTTGGCAAAATGTCCTTTATCAGGCAGGTCTGGCTAATGGCGAGCGGCGTGCGCGAGCTACTACTGCAGCCACCGATCATCATCGTCTTCTTCGTTGCCAGCAGAGTGTCCGTTACTCAGATTCATTAATTCATTACAATATATATATATATATATATATATATATATATATATATATATATATATATATATATATATATATATATATATATATATATATATATATATATATATATATATATATATAATGACGTCTTGGTTGAGACAGCGTTTATTCAGCCCAAGGGCTCAGCAGCGAACGGGCAGTCTGAGAGCGAGCGGTGCACACAATCTATGATGATTGTGCTGACACCCAGTGAAGACGAGGACAGAGACCTAGACGGATGATGATGATTATGATAATGCACATATAAAAAGAAGCGCATGATGAATGCCCACACTAATTCCCCCCACATCAAAGCGGTTAACCTGGCCATAGCAAGTCAATGTGACAGAGAACGTCGCCTGAAAGGCTTCATGCGAGACACGTGCACGATCTCTGTGGTGCGGTGACGGTGGTCTGTTGGGACTACAAGTGGGGTCACACGATAATTAACGGGCAAAGTCTGCTCGAGAACTATGTGAGGCCCAATGAAGCGTGGCTGAAACGTGTCACACAGACCACGCGTACGAATAGGCGTGAATAGGAGCACCTCATCACTAGGTCGGAAGAATACGATGTGATGAGATGCGTCATAAATGACTTTTCGATCTTGCTGTCACGCTTTCGTGTTGATGCGAGCACGATCACGACACCTGGCTAATCTTGAAATGTATTCCTCGCTGGAAGACGGAGACGAGTTGACGTCACTGTTGAAAAAGGAAACGTCAAGGAAGAAAGTAGGGGAACATTCATAAACGAGGTAGAACGGCGAATATCCGGTGGTGCGCTGAACGGCCGTGTTGTAGGCAAAGGTGAGGAATGACAGAAGAGTATCCCAGTTTTTATGGTATGGGCTGATGTAGACAGCTATCATATCAGCAAGAGTACGGTGAAGCCTCTCGGTGAGACCGTTGGTCTGAGGGTAGTAGCTTGAAGCTGCCTTGTGTGTTATTCCAGAGGCGCGCAATACTTCATTTAGCACTTCTGACAGGAACATCCTTCCACGGTCACCGAGCAACATACGGGGTTCGCCATTGCACAGAATGATGGCGTGCAGAACGAAGTCTGCTACTTCCGAAGCAGAGGCATTTTATACAGACGTTGTCTCCGCGTAGCGTGTCAAGTGATCTACTGCGGTTACTATTCCATCGTTTGCCAGTAGATGTGACAGGAAGAGGGCCGTAATGGTCGATACCTACAAGCTCAAATGGCGTTGTGGGGCACGGAATCGGCTGCAGAAACCCAGCTGGTGCAGTTGTCTGGATTTTACGACGCTGGCACGGGACACAGCGACCGACGTAGCACGCGATGCTAGTAGAAATACCAGGTCAGTGGAACCGACTTCGAATGCGGTCGTAAGTTTTTTGAATATCAAGATGTCTGGCAGTCAAGTCGTCGTGGAAGGCTTTAAGCACGTGAAGTCGAAGAGAGCGTGGTAGCACGGGAACCCAGCGTTGACCATCTGGGTGGTAGATGCGACGGTACAGAACTCCATTCTCCAGCCTAAATCGCTAGACTTGACGACGGTGTCGCACGTTAGGTGGATGGGAAGCTCGTGAGAGCTGGTTCATAATACGCCTACAGTACGGATCAGACAACTGGCAGGAGTGAAACGTGTGCTTGTCATCCGAGAATAGCTGGTCTATTGAGGCGTGCGCGGGCGCTGCAGTAGAAGTGATGGCTGAACTTTGACCGATGCTGAGCTGGGTATTTGGTAGCGGGCAGCGCGGAAGGGCGTTGGCGTCTTAGTGTTTTTTTACCTGATTTATATGTAATATCGAAGTCATACTCCTGTAAACGTAGAATCTACCGACCGAAGCGTCCAGACAAGTTCTTCAGCGTGGAAAGCCAGCATAGGGCGTGGTGGTTCGTAACGATCGTAAAATGACGGCCGTGGAGATAGGGATGTAACTTTTGCACTGACTAGACCACAGCCAAGCACTCTTGCTCAGTTATGGTATAGTTCTTCTCGGTCAAAATTAGAACTCTACTGGCATATGCAACAACTCTATCTTGTGAAGAGGATTAATTTGGGGGGTTTAACGCCCCAAAACCACCACTTTACTATGAGAGACGCCGTAGTGGAGGGCTTCGGAAATTTTGACCACCTGGGGTTCTTTACCATGCACCCAAATCTGAGTACACGGGCCTACAACATTTTCGCCTCCATCGGAAATGCAGCAGCCGCAGCCGGGAATCAAACCCACGACCTGCGGGTCAGCAGCCGAGTACCTTAGCCACTAGACCACCGTGGCGGGGCCTTGTGAAGAGGTGTCACGTTGGAACAGAACAGCACCTATACCACGGTCGCTAGCGTCCGTATGTAGGTTGATCGGTGCGGCCTCATCAAAGTTGCGAAGTACAGGTTCGGACGTGAGAGCACACTTTAAAAGGTCGAATGCTGTTTGACATTCTTCCGACCAAAGAAAGGGCACGTTGGAAGCAAAAAGCTGGTGCAGTGGAGCCGCTATTGATGCGAAGTTGTGTATAAAACGGCGAAAATAGGAGGCGAGACCAAGAAAACTTCGCAACTCCTTCGGCATTTCGGGGCGCGAAAGCGAAGCACCGCCGCTATTTCGTCCGGATCTGCCCGAATTCCGTCTTAGGTCACGACGTGGCCCAAAACCTATATAGCTTTTGTGGCGAAACGGCATTTTGTGTTGAGTTGGAGACCAGCGGCGGCAAGACACGTCAGAACGTCATCCAAACGTTGTAGGTGCTGAGGAAACGTCGACGAAAAAATGACGATGTCGTCCAAGTAGGAGAGGCAGGTTTTCCATTTGAGGCCGCGAAGCACGGTATCAATCATGCGCTCCAAATGTAGCGGGCGTATTGTACAGCCCGAAAGGCATAACGTTGATTTCGTATAGCCCGTCGAGGGTTGCGAATACCGTTTTCTCTTTATTGTCTTCGTGCATATGAGTTCGCCAGTATCCGGAACACAGGTTGAGGCAGGAAAAGTATTTTACGCCTTGTAGAGCAGCAAGGGCGTCGTCAATGCGAGGCATTTGGTACAGATCATTGGGAGTGATTTTGTTGAGCGCCATGTAATCGACGCAAAAGTGCACGGAGCCATCCTTCTTAAGAACCAGAACCAAAGGCGACGACCAATGGATAGATGAGGGGCGAACTACCTCTCGTTTAAGCATGTCAGCTACGTTTTCTTCAATAATTTTTCTCTCAGCAGGAGACGCGCGGTAGGGCCGGCGGCGTACAACAGATGTTCCGACTATGTGGATTCGATGCATTGTAGTTGTAGTGCGGCCCAGCGTCGAGGAATAAACATCGAAGGAACTTGCGTGTTTCTTTAAGAAAGCAAGTAGCTGTTGCGTCTGTGAAGGTGTCAAGTCGTCGCTAATGGCTGCACTATATGCGGAAGAAGCAGGCTCACCACTTGGGCTGTTGTTGGAGGAGACGGCATGAAGTGGCACAATGCACGCAGGCTCGGGATCTGTCACGCAGGCCATCGTGGTGTTCTGAGGAAGTACAATTTTTTCGGGTGTTGTATTCACGGCGGTGACAAGTGCGGAATCATTGAGAAACCAAACTACACCGGAAGCGAGAATGATGCCTTTACCGACACAAATGATGGTGAGACCAATACGTCACCATGGTTGATGTCTTTTCGAGGTAATAGTTACAATGTGCTCTTGACCTGGCGGTAATTCGGTATCTTCCGCAGCTGTCGAACGAAGTGGCCTCTGGGGGTCGTCGTTGAGCGTGCAGTCCGTGTCGGTGAGGTGGACGACGCGTTGACCACAGCAAATAGCCGCGGAAGCAGAAGAAAGGAAATCCCACCCTAAAATTATTTGGTGAGAGCAGTCAGTCAGGACGACGAACTGAATGTGGTGTCGGATACTATCAATAAAAACACGGGCTGTACAGAAAGCGGAAGGGCGAATTGTATACCCCTGGGCAGCAACCAACGTGGGTTAATCATATATATATATATATATATATATATATATATATATATATATATATATTATATATATATATATATATATATATAGAGAGAGAGAGAGAGAGAGAGAGAGAGAGAGAGAGAGAATAAAAACGGAGCTCTGTCTCTAGGACAAAGCCACCTTTTTGTTTGCACAATATTAAGCGATCTTCAAGCGGCAAGAGCAGTGACTTTGGTATTTTAAAATAATGATTTATTGTTGCAAAAGATAATGATTTTATTTTTATTGTCCCATTCATATAGGCACCTTATACGGCCTCCATACTTGGACGATGCTTATTGTTCTTACGCGCGAAACTCACCTCGACCACAATACAATGCACCCATGCTGCAAGCAAAGGTCTCTAGCGGGTCTGTTACAACAATGTGATCATTTTCTTTTCCCGAACAATCGAACAGCACGTTTTCTGAAAAAGATGGTGCAAACCTGCGAAAACGATATTTATCGTTACCGAAGTTCACACATGTCACGTCGTGGCCATAAAGAGCAGATAATACTGCTATTCGCTGCGGTTGCCTTTGTTGTATTTGAAACGACCTCCGCGTGGCGTAAGTAGCCCGCATAGTTCCGATACTTACTTAACAGAGCAAGAAGTGCGTGTTTACAGAGGGGTTCACAGTTAAAGGGAAAACTTTTGTGTGCAGCATGTCTGGATTTCACTATGTGGCAAAAGTATACAGCTCAGATTTGCATGAGACTACTGCTGGCTGACTGTTGTAAACTGGTGTCGAGCGTGAAAGATTTTCATACGTTTGCTTGTAGTCATGAGACCCGCAACATGATAGGTTCTCATCAGATTGTCCCCTTTAAAGTGGGTGGTACTATACATTGCTCTACCAACTTTTTCTGTAGTGCAACACATGAATCATGTAATATAACTGTAACTCAATAAGCGGTGCATGTCTCTCATAATCATATCGTGGTTTTAGGACGTAAAACAGATAGTATTATTGTTATCAATTACTGACGTCTTCAAGGGATCACTCCAGCCCAGTGTCTTCACTCGTTTAATAAGCACTATGCACCTATGGGAACTTTTTAAGCGAAGGCTCTATGAGTTACATATTTCCATGGCCGAATCCGTCCACAACGCAGCCGCCACTACATTGTGTGCGCGTCTACTCGAATTGGCTCTCGCAGATGAGCCGGTCACATGTGCACTTTTGCGGGATATGTTAACACGTTAGACACGTGCAATTCAAGAAGTCACAATAACTTCAAAATCGTCAAACACGTATTATATTACTTTGTTACTTCAGCTGTGACAGTCTTGGTCAAGATGCAATGATATTTTATTGTTTTTTTACTGAGTAAATTCGAGGAATGTTTTTTTTTGTTGAGTCCAACTCGTCCAACTGCACGAACCCTTTGGTGCACCGTAAGTGTTATCGTGGTATAAGCCACGACCCCACCCCTTTAGATCATTGGCCAACAACTTTGCGCAATGTTGAACGTAGGTTTCTTTTAAATAACACGCTCTCTTTTTTTGAGATGTACAAACAATCATTGAGATTTTTCTCTTTGTTCAACATAACGAACCGCGAATATTCCCATTAACCTCCCGTACTTCATTCTTGTTTTTTTTTTTGTGCAGCACACGCTTATGGTTGTGGGCCGAACCAGGAAGCAAGGTGTAGTGGCAAAAGGAATACCCACGAAGCTTACTGCGGCAGTGACGGTATGAATGCCAATCAACACAGGCCGTCACAATGCCGTCCTCGTTCAGGTGTAATATGCGTCTGCACCATCGGCTTCTACAGACAAAAACCTGGTGGTTGTCACCCGTGCGTCCGCATCGACATGTGCAATTAGCGCAGTCCACCTGTAACAAAATCCTGCCCCCATGATCTTATCGCAACTTTGGTTATTTGGTCTTCGTAACATCCCTTGGATGTCGTAAGGTGGTAATTGCGCGCTGCTTCGCAACGACCAAGCTGTCGCAATTTTATCGTACCAACAAACAGCAGTGGAATAAATATGCCAACTACTTTTCGAACATTTTGCTATTTTTTAGTGTTGTAGTCATTATGATAAGCGCCTTCACACCATTTAGTATCTTCTCTGCGCTGTTGTTCCTATCTAGACACTGAAATACGGTGGAGGCTTTTTTTTAATACCGCCTACTCCTGCCCATTTATTTTAGGAGGAAAATTCCTTAGGCCGTGGGTCATGGAGAAAGAAGTATTTGCTCCGTACCGTGGGTCATTCTCACCTCTGTAGTAGTAATAGTAGTAGTAGCAGTAGTAGTAGTAGTATGTCGCCACCACTAGTTTATGAGTTGGCCAATAGATGTTGTTGTCTGTATATGTCCTTGGTTATAATGTAACTAGATGAAGTTAGTGGTTTTCGATACAGTACGGAGCTAATGATGATGAGTGGGTGAAGCGTCCATCTGTCCGTCCATGCGTCTGTTCGATCACCCGTCCATCAATACATTCGTCCGTCTGTGTGTTTCCATGGGTACGTCCGTTCGTCTGTCCGCCGTCCTTGCTTCCGCCCATGCTTCCGTGCTTATGTTAGTCCATCCGTCAATGTCCGTGCTTCCGTCCATCCATCCGTCCGTCCGTGGGTCCATTCACCCATCCATGCTTTCATCAGACAATTCGTCCATGAGAACGTGCGTCCGTCTGTCCGGCTACGACGCACGTACGGGCGTATGGACCGACGAATGGAAGCACGGACAGACAGACGGACGCTTCACCCCACTCATCATCATTCCCTGCGTAGATATGCTGTGACTTTTTTCTCTTCCTCATATAATTAGGTTGTTATCGACATCATCTGCATCTCGATTGGTTCTCTTTTTAATAACTTGCTCGCTGTACAATTGTTACGTATGTACAATACGTCCGTACAGTTGTTGCGAATTAAGGACCATTGTGTGGATAGAAAAAGTGTTTAAAAATTTAGAGTATTTGGTACTCTACTAAGCGAGAGCAAAAAGCCGGCCCGTGGGCCTCACAAATTGACCCCAATAACACGAAGTCATGCCAAGTCATGTATCACAATGGCACGAAGCCCATTTTTTAGAGCAATGCAACAAACAATAGTTGGCAATAAATAATAATGAAATACATGAATGATTATTTATCTTGTTTGTATTGGAATGTTTATATATCGCTTGTAAACCCTCTTTCAACTAGACGTTATCCCAACCTTTGTACTCACACCCACGTTCTTGACTGTAGTTATTTCCCCCAAGGGTTGTTGAAAGCTCGAACAATTTACGCGGTTCTGTTCGTAGATTGGCTCAGTCAAATTTCATATAAGCACTGTTATGAAAATACTACCAATATGGTTGTAGTTTTTTACGTTATCCTTGATAACTATTTGTTTTTTATAACAAGTAATATTCTCCATTTCTGCAATAAACCTGCAAAGGGCTGCAGTGTTGGAAAGATCGTGATTAGTCCACGGGTCAGAGCAGGTCATTGTGTTTCTGTGTGGGGCGTCTTGCGCGTTAGTGTTACTTTTAGTTCAGAAATATGTACCGATCGACTTCGCCCAATTGCCCAAATGATCGTCTTGTGATCTGCATCCCTCGGCAGGACAACCACGCTGAGCAGGGTAGCCACGTTCTCTAAGTGCCACCTTTGGCTACACCTCTGCCCCACAATTAATACCTAGATTTAAATACAGCAACACAGACATACATATACTAAAATACATTTCAACCAATAATTACGACTATCAATCTCCCCTCAATTTTGCCTTGCGAATCTTTTCCCTGGCGGCCGCATAGCTCCGACCTTCTTACAGCACGTTATCACCGCTAAAGGACGGCGCGACGCTGATGGTGACGTCCATGACGAGGTCGGCGCCATTGCAGAGACGCTCGGACATGCTCATGTCCAACACCAGACCGTCTCCGCTCCGGTCAATGTCGGCCTGCGAGTGCAGGTTCCGGGTCCTGGCTGACCACGAGAGCCAGGTGTTCGGCAGCCGCGCAGTTCGAACCGGTACTAGGAAGCGTCGCGCCTCCTCGCTCGACCCGACGAGCAGTACGGCGCCGAAGAAGCTGTTCCTCGAGGCCCTATTGCTTCCTCTTCCTGAGCATAACGACGAAGTCGCGGCCCAGGCACGTCTGCAGCGCCACCCAGCAGAAAGCCTCGACGCGCCGGAAGTTCGTCGCCGTCACGACCACGTTCTCGCCTGTACGGTAATTTGCGCGGAAAAGGAGCACTTAGTTAAAGGGCGTGTCGACACAAAGTACATGTGTTTTTTTACGTGCTTGTATATTTTAAAGTAAGACAATGTATAAATACCAACTTAATCTGCATGCCCAGCCGTTTAGAAGATCCGATTTTAATCCGATCGACTTCAAGTGGGACTAGTTTTTTGTTCAGGCTTCTTTTGGCTGGGCTAGGTATAATCGAGCTGGTTTTATTAGCTGGTAGATTGCTTAGTTCACCGGTTAATCAGTTGAGTTTTGGTCGGTTGGTTGATTAATTGTCACAAGTAAGCCCGCAACTTTTCCGAGAGAAGGGTGACATACCGATGTCTCTTAAACAAGTCGGTTGCCCATTGAATGGTCTGTCTGGCAGTTAGACCAGCCGCAGACAAACGGTCAGTCGGCCAACCATTGAGTCGTTTGTTCGTTAGTCCATCTATAGGTTCGATTGACATTGCGCCCATCCGAAATCGTGTCTGTTGGTTCTGAGCGACTTGGTTCGTCCGTTCGTCGGTCTGACGGAGATGGCCAACCCCGGACACTGGCCAGTCATTAAGTTAGCCGCGACCAACTTTCTAACTATGTGCGGGTGAACGGTCTATACACTAGTCGTTTGTTAGTCGGTCGGTCCTCACGGCGTTCCTTGCTCCAATCGTCGATGGTCATATAACGCCTCCGACTGACCAGTGCGTCATCCGTCCACGGTAGGTTGGTCATCGGGCTACTGGCACGTCTTTCCACCTATCAGATATATCCACGGATCACCTAATGCTCTGTCGGTTAGTTGGTCAGATCGTGTGCAGCTTACTTTCGGTCGAGGTAGGTGAGATTGGGTTGGATAGTTCATCCGACAACACTGGCCATACACTCAGTTCATCAAGAAACGTTAAAAAAATGCATGGTGCCCAGGGTTAGTTAATAATGTCAAGCCAACAGCTATGCGTATTGAAGGACGGGACTGTACCATGCAATTTCTTTAACGGGTAGGGAACAATGAAATATGCAAAGACATCAAATCACCTAATCTTCGCCAGCTTCAGCGAGGCTCACTGTATACCTTCCAAAAATATAGTCGTATAAAAAAGTGAAGCGTGCATACATTGACACGAGAAAGTATCCCAAGAAACAAAAACCGCCAGCGTCTGTTTCTGTTCTCATGTTTTCCTGTGCTGTTTGCCTGGTGCTCCTGCCAAATTCAATCAAGTACCTCGGATTTCTGCCTTCGCTTCTATTCGCTGACATCATCAAGAAGGTATACACTATAAAGATATTCATGTCCATGTTAACAGATGGCAGCCACGCTAAATTTCCGATAACACTACGGATGTAAAAGAAGAGTCGTCTCCGAGAACGTCTTGTGAAGTAAACTTTACGCGTGTCTGTAAGTT